>CM076581.1:1338940185-1339005171 GCA_034641835.2 Pinus albicaulis | reverse complement strand
CAGATAATATTAAATTTTAATTGTCATTTTTTAAATATCATTGAACTAGTTCGGTAATATTAATAAAAAAATTGCAATGAGATTATTTACTTGGTGCACCAATTGTCGTCGCTGACCTAGTTGTGTAGTCACGATGTCTGGTCTCATCCAGTGACGGGGCATCGCCTACAAAAACAGATAATATTAAATATTAATTGTCAGTTTTTAAATATCATTGAACTAGTTCGGTAATATTAATAAAAAAAATTTCAATGAGATTATTTACCTGGTGCACCAGTTGTCGCCGTTGGGACTGTTGCCCTGTCTTCCTCTCTGGTGGTAAGATCCTCAAGGGAAACATTCTCTGTCATTTAAACAAAAAACGTTATAAGGACAACCATCAAGGTATAATTAGAAAAATTATAAGTGGAAATTAATTACCGTCACGGCCCTCACTGATAGCAGCATTGTCGGCCTGGTCCCCACTACAATGATCAGGTTGCACGAGAGGATCATCTACATCTGGCTCTAAAACTGGGTTATTTGCCTCGTCGGTAGTGCTGCTCCCCTTATTTAAACAAAGTTGTTAGACATTAAATTTATGGACGAAAACAAACATATTGAAAGGTTAATGTTTTACCTTATCAGGCATTCTGGATCTTGGGACCTGCCCCAAGCTTCTGCGACGTTCAACTACAGCTTGATAGCCGAAATGGAAAGCGATATTTTTATCTTCCTCTGTAGTTTCTGTTCCGATTCATCACCCTACATTACATATGATTATGTATTTTTAATCATATTTGATAGGATTACAAAAACGTTGGAAGGCGATACAATTAATTATAAGATGTTTAGCTACTTAATTACAATTCTTGTAGCTAATTTCAAGTAGCCGCCCTAGCCTAGCTTGTGATGGCCCTTTTTTTCAATCCTAGCTTTGGTTGCCTTTGAGGTGTCAGGCAACCTAGCATCAAAATATTGAAGTCAGATATGACGTAACACACTTTTATTTTAGACATAGAGAAAATTAAAGCTATTGAATTAAAGTTGTAATTTACCTTGCGGGTCCAGTTGGCATTTTTCCTTCTTTCTTTGCCCTTTTCTCTTTTCCGTCATGGATGAGTGCTCTCCACTCACTCTCTGGAACTGTGAGAGGACGCTCATATCTAGGGTTAGATTGCAATTGCGTCCTATAGGTGTCCCCGGTATATTTCAAATATTTGCCGGCTACCTGAGCCACCGTTGTTCTGTCAAATGTGCCGACCCCAAAAAGGGCTTCTAGATAATCTAGAATTTCTTTTTTCAGGTTGGAATTCTGGGAATTCCACCCTGTGCGTATGGTTTGGCCAAAAATTACCAACGCATGGCTCTCCAGAAACCTGTAGAACTCATTATTTCCTACAAAAAAAAAAAAAAAAAAAAAAAAAAAAAAAAAAAGAAGAAGAAGAAGAAGAAAGAAGAAAGAAAGAAAGAAAGAAAAAATAAAAAATAAAAAAAGAAGGAAGAAGAAGAAGAAGAAGAAGATATTATCATTAATTTAAAAATAAAAATCATGATAAATATGTTTTAGATAAATTATATGAAATAGTTAAAATATTAAAATTTACCTGGGAGTTGTACATGCTTTATAGGGACACCTTCATCGTTCACCAACAACGTGCCATTAATGGTCCTTGTGGAGCTGACACGTGTAGCTCCAGAAAACACAATAATGTAGTTGGACATATCAGCCTCATCATTTCCAACACGTTCAGCGGTTGGCTGGGTGTCTGCTTGGGCAGAATGTGTTTCTTGGCTGGCACCTAAAGGAGCAGAAGGTGTATGAGAGGGTTGTTGGGCAATCTCTTGCCTTTGTGTCCCACTACCACCAACACTAGGTTCAGCAAGTGCCAGAAAATGCTACATACAAAATAAATTTGTGTTAGTTTAGTCAATGTAAAAATTAAAAATCAAACTATCACAATTCATCTCATGCAAAACAAAAAAAATATCCTTTTGACTTTTTATTATTACCTGATATCTTTCTAGCTGGCTCATAAGTTTTTTTATCCTCTCTTTTGTTTCAGGTGTTTGAGGTGCGTCTATCAAAGTATTAAATTCCGACCTTGCATCTTGTGCCTTTTTTCGCAACAAGAACACTGGAGATAGGGATGAAGAAAGCTCTTCCTCAAAGAGGGAATCATCGGGCGTACCATGGCTAGGTGTCTACATATTGGAACAAAATTAATATTATTTCAATTATGCAAATAACTAAAATACCTGAAGATAGAGCAATGCTGGCACTTTACATGTTCTTCCGCTGTCCTCTTTTCGTGATCATCTCGTCTCGGGGTTGTTCCTGCACTGCTCTGATCAATCTGCCACATTGCAATAAAATTATAAATGTAAAAACTTGAAAACAATATCTAACTTGAAAACACAAAATGAAAACTGAAATAATTTCTAATAAGACACCGGAAGACAGAGTTAGAGTTTCAAATATGCCTTGCATTGAATTCAGTCCTGAAAACATGTCATTGCACATTAAGGCACCCAAACAAGAGATGAGTTGACAATGAAGACCTTATTGGATATATTGTTGGAGCAACTTCTAGTAAACTTGTTGTGAAGACCTTGAGGATATTTTTGGAGCAAAATTGTTGAAGCTGATGTTATAGCATTGTTGGAGACGATCTTGAAGGGCCTTGAAGTGAAGCTTTTGGAGCAACTATTGAAAAATCCTTAGAGCATTTAAGTAAGGCACTTTCTATCTTCCATCACCTTTTTCCTTTCAATATCCTTTAAACGATTTTGTTGATATTTAATGTTTGAAATCACGTTATAATTCCTTGATTATATGTGTTGGGGGACTTTCCCTTTGAAATTACCCAAAAATACCCTGGCAATTTTATCTTCAGGATGCATGTATGACCCTATTGTTCAATATTTTGATTGATAGTAGTAAACATAGAGAGTTAGGGGGCTCTTGACTTGGTTTGGTTGGGCCATTATATCCCTAACATCTACTAGGGAGAACCCCCCTTGAGTTGGAGGAGAGCTAGCCCGAAGTGAAAAGAGGTTGGTGAGGTGACAATGGGGCTATTGAATTACACATGGTATCACACTTTAGCTTTAGGAATTTATCTTGAGAAGTACGAGATTTTTCTATATCAATTCTCAAATTGTTTACAACACTATTGTTAAGAACTAATAAGAAGTGATGTTGAGGGGTTTTTGGGTATAAGAAACAATACCATTTAAAAACTAGGGTTCTCAGTCCTTGGCATTCCTTCACCTGGGCCTAGGGGCACACTAGAATAATTTCACACTAAACCATGCAAACTTAAAAGTAACTTAACAGATCCACAAAGTAATAATAATCATAATTCCTAATTTCCTATTGTACGATATGATGCAAATTATTCAAATATGAAGCAATGAAGACATGCAATGTCTGAATTTCAAGATTGATGAACCAATACAAGAAGTTAGAAACTACAACTTTGATTCAATACTTTGTGTCCTAACTCCATGAAGGAATCTAGTTTGTAGTACAGAACATGCATCGTGTATTATCAATTCTTAATTGACAACAACTAAAGGTCATCTACCTCATCAATTCCTTCCCATTTTGTGTTTTTATATTATATTCCTTATAAAAGTGTCAAATTTCTCTCAAAGTAAGCAACCACTGAATAAAATAAAAATAGTTGAGATATGATTGAGAAATGGTCATTTATTTCTTAAAAGGATCTTCACGATTTCTTTGGTTGTTTTTCATCTCAAGAAACAAGAAATGACCTAAGAAACTATCGTGCTGTAATATAAGAAACAACACGGTGCAATGGCCATTTTCAAATCCAAATGATGTCCATTGAGGACATGGCCTTTATTTGGTTCCTGTTTCATAGGAGTTTCGGGTAGAAATGGAACTTTGTTGTACCATTTCTAGTAGTAAAAAGGGAAAACCTTCTTTTTCCATGGGAAATAATTTACCTTTCCTTTTTCAAGATAATATAAATCACAAAAATATGAACTATACTGCACACATTCTTGGATAATGTGAAAGTGGAAAAGGAATACCCTACACAAGTGATGCACACATGTACATTTGAACACTAATAGATTTTTTTAGTTGAAATGCAATGCTTTTTTTCATTTAAATGTAGGGTTTTTAAAGCAGGGAGAAATAATGGCTGCCAAATTAATAAGCGTTTCTTTGGGAAAAATTTAAATCTTGTATTTGGTGATGAAGATAATAGAGGGTATTGAATCTTGATTCTTGACATCTAGAGAGAACCCTACAGCCTAACACAATCCAATGGAATTGACCAAAAAAACCCAAATAGAGTCAACCCTATTATAGGAGGAAGGGCCTGCAGTAAGAACTTACCATTTTGCAAGCGCTGAGGGTGAATGCAGGGTGAATGCTGTTCTGCAAGAGCTGAGGGCGAATGCAGGGCGAATGTTGTTTTGGTAGCAGCGGAATTCGTAGATTTGAATACTGTAGCAGTAAGACTTGTATGCTTGTTGACTTTGATAGCGGAAATAGCTTTAATTATAAAAATACACAAGAGGTATTTATAATAATAAATATTTATTGATGAGATATAAGACAAGATTGAATGATTACAATGAGGTCCCGCTTTTATACCCATGCAAGTACCTTTTCACGAATGGGCATGTCTTTTAGACATGCCTTTTCATTAACCTAATGACTATTTAACATAATCCTAATTGATTAACTAGTAATTACATTTATTCTATTTTATTCTATTAATGACTATATTTAATACTTAAGTTATGAATTAGGTTAATAACATTGCCTCCTTCTTCGGAAAGCTTTGTCCTCAAAGCTTAACTTTTTGACAATTTCCTTTACTTCAGATTATCTGCTAGAAGTCCTTATTGATACTTTTGCTTTTTTTAAGACTTCACGACTTTTCTGATTCTAAACCTTGAGAACTTCGTTGACCTTCCAAAATTTAATCCTTATACGTTGGTCCACTTATATTTTAAATTCCATTTAAGCTATAAACTTTTTGCCTTCTTTAAAATGGAACTAGAATATATAGTATTTAACTCCTTATATGTAGAATTTAACTTCCTTCTCTTTTTGATAAGGAACCTTTTCCTTTTATTTGAATTTCTACTTCTACATATATATATATATATATATATATATTAATTTAATGATTGTGCCGGATGGTCAAATTGGGTTTTTTTTTTTTATAATAGTATGGAACTACTCCCTTCTTCTTCTTTTTTCTTCACTAATTTAATTAATTAAATTAATATTTCTTTTTATTTATTTATAATAATTTATTATAAATATAAACTATATATATGTTATATTATATTAGTTGTAACTATATAACATATATATAATATATATATCGATCAAAAACCCCGTCTGTTTTTCAAACCGTCACACCTAATAAAAACCGATATACCGTTTGTTGAACCTGTTTAACTTTTTTAACTTGTTTAATTTTTAACCAGCGGCAGCACGGGTCACCGGAATCTGCACCAATGGATATCCTGACACGGTCGACAAGAAATCACAACGAAAAACAACTCGGTGCTTATTTTTGGCGATCGGACTTTCAAAGTTCATCGAGGATAGTATACGTGCGCAACAAATTAAATATCGTCGTCTGCAATTGCCATCACAACAGAAATTGAGAGGCAGCATCAATGGTACCTTCTCAATGAAACCTTGCGGAATTTCTTGTGTTTCTAATAGCTCTTCACCATCATGGCATTTCTTCAACACGTTTTTAGTAACATCAACAAATACTGGAGCTGCGTAGGTCAAATTTCTTAATCGTGCTGCCTTCGAATACATAGTAGAATTTTCCCCATCGGATTCTGCCATTAAAGGTTTACTGATATATATTTGACCAAAATTGATCCTGAAAATAGTCTCTTTGAAGTCAGTTTGTCTCCCGGGATTACGCTGAGATTCGGGTCGAATCTCGATTTGGGATGACTCCTCTACGATTTCCTGCACGGTATTCTGAATAAATTCATCGCTAACAGATCGACGGTGGCCGGGCTTGAGAATGAAGTTTGACAAAGTTCGTAAGAGTCCCTTGTGATTAAGTATCTGTTCCTTGGACGCCATTAACGAGTGGATTAAGTTGATCAAGCCCAGCTGAAAGTTCGCATCATTAATCTCGCTGCTTACTTTGTCAAGGACTGCAAGCAATTTATGTTGGTCTTCGCCAAGATCGATCTCGTTGTTGAAATTCTGGGCATTAGCCAGAATACCCACCGAAATTTGCGCCCACTGGCACAAATCAGCGACCGATTCGAGAGGGCATCCTGCTGCAAGCTTGGTCAACAATAGAAATCCCTCTCTGGACTCGATGATTTTGTGTTTGTCTTGAATTGCAGCACTGAATTCACGGAGAAATCTCAATAAGTTCGCGCCTCCCAATTCGCGATCTAATAAAGCATTGACTGGGGCTTTTAGGTCTGTGGACGTTGAGAAAGAGAAAGGCGGCGCCACGCTGTACTCCCGCCGCCATGCAGCGATCGAACGTCTGAGATCGTGATCGAGTAGCACCGTTTCCTTTGCAGGCGGCAGAACGCCGTCGTGGGGGTTGATCGTGAGCATTCGCTGCCTGAGAGCGACGAGTGACTTCCGATTGTATGATATGTTCATTGAAGGAGAGATGACGGGATCGTTCATGAACTCCTTGCTTATGGGGCAGAAGAACTCCTTGGGTACTATGCGAGCAGAGTTCTGAGGAACGTTTGACATTTTTTCTCTTTTGTTTACAGTGACATTATAAGTTTCATTGTTTCCGTAAGCCACAGAATAACCAAGCCTTGGAGGAGGCATCAACACATCATTCTCATTAACACAATTTGTGTTGGAACCATCACAACCATGAAAAGCAGATTGTTCAGCACCTACTGAAGTTGACAACTCTGCCTGAGACATGGGAGTTGCTTCGGCTGTAACTTTTGTTGGCTGTAAAGAAGATCCCAACTGGTTTTTTGGTAAGAGAGCAGCATTGGCCTCTTTTTCACACTGTTGCTTTTCTTCTTGGTCAGATACAGCTAATAGAGCCTTTTCGACAGCTGTCACATCTCCCATGATCTGCACCACTTCATCTGTGGGTAAACTAGAACCACATCCTTGCAATGATGTAGAATTTGAACCCGAACCAGCAGAGAATTTTGTCACAGCAGAATGAGAATGAGATTGAATAACAGTGGAAGCCTTTTCTTGCCTCACATCTTCATCATCATCCGGATTTGCTTCACGGTTATAAAGTTTTTGGTTTGCACACTTATGTCCTGTGAAATATTTGTTTCCACACTTCCAACATTTCCCTTCTTCCTTACTTTCAACATTAGTTGGTTGTTTTCCTTTATTACGCATTGGTGGGGGAATATATTTGGTTGAATTTACCATGGATGTTTTACTTGATTTCCCCTTGACATAAGTAACTGCTTTCTCATTTTTACAACATTTTTCATCTTTTTGTTTGTCATGATTTTCTTCTCTATTACGAGAAATTTTTTTAAGATCTGCAGAATTTTTTTTTAAACCGTTTGTGACTTCTGCCCAAGAATTCTCTACTTGCTGAAGCTTTTGTTGAACTTTCCTAATCTGCTCAATTCTTTTGGGATCTTCACGTAATGACACATAGTGTGGTAGTTTATGTCCATAGGCTTGTAAACTACGTTTGTAGGCTTGTAAAACAATGTTATGTGCCATTGCTTCAACTTGTCCTCAATATGGCTCTGATATGGCTCTGATATGGCTCTGATACCACTGTAGCAGCGGAATTCATAGATTTGAATACTGTAGCAGTAAGACTTGTATGCTTGTTGACTTTGATAGCGGAAATAGCTTTAATTATAAAAATACACAAGAGGTATTTATAATAATAAATATTTATTGATGAGATATAAGACAAGATTGAATGATTACAATGAGGTCCCACTTTTATACCCATGCAGGTACCTTTTCACGAATGGGCATGTCTTTTAGACCTAATGACTATTTAACATAATCCTAATTGATTAACTAGTAATTACATTTATTCTATTTTATTCTATTACTGACTATATTTAATACTTAAGTTATGAATTAGGTTCATAACACCCCATGGCTCCAAATCAGCCCTAAAACATAACTGTCGCCGGTATTGTGGGTCCGCCTAGGAGATGGAAACTAACCGGCCGGTTAGGAACGGAACCGGCCAGTTTATGCATAAACCGGCCGGTTCCGTTCCTAACCAGCCGGTTAGGTCCGGTTTTTCTTAAAAATTGGCGAAATGCCCTAGGTAGCCAGGTTGCATAGCCGGTTTCAACCGTCAGGCTATCTGACCGGCCGGTTTGGCCGGTTTCCGGTTCAAACCGGCCGGTTTTTAAAACTATGATAGCAAGTGCATGCTTTCTAACATCCGGTTAGTTTCAATTGTTGCTTGCCTCATATTCACTATGAATGGTCCCACAGACATAAGCAACTTAAATAAATGGCCTTTCTTCATTGGGACAAAATTTATTTGATCTACATCCAGGCTTTGTCTAATAAATTCCAAGGCAAACATTCTCATGGGAACAAAGATTGGTAATCTATAAGGCTCGATTCCAGCTCCATACAACCTAATTTTTGAATAATCATCATACACAAACCAATCTCCAAATTTACAACTGACACTAAGCTGAAGAAACTCTTGAACCTTCGGCAGAAAACATGGAGGAGTAATTCCATTCAAAATCTTATAAGCAATTGGCATGAAATAAGCAGCAAAATCAAACATCCCTCCCTCATTTGGTTCATTTCTTATTACATCTGTCCAAAACACCACTAATTGTCTTTTCTTATTTGCATCCATAATATTTAGCCCCAAATGTATAAATTCTTCTACATTTTGATATAAGAATAAATAAGTAATCAGTGAAGGAAACCTGAAAGACCCAGTTAGGGACAGGCTCATAAGTTGAGCGTTAACATTCTCTTTCCAATAGGACAGAATATCTAACACCACATTAGGCTTCATCCTTAAGGCAAATAACCCAAGCACCGACCTGTCAATTTGAGTGGCATCCTCCTTTCCAAGTATCTTTGACAAAAATTGTAGTATTGGCTTGACTTCTGCATCAAAAATCTCCAATGGGAACTCTTTATCATCTGGCGAAAAACGTCCTGCTTCCGGCTTTAGGAAGAAGACAACCTGTGTAAACTCCTGCCCTGTAAGACTATCATATAATGCCACCAATGATTCTTCAGTAAAATGAACATACAATTCTGACTCAGGATAACAAAGGGCTTGACAGATTAACTGAGATGTGACTTGAAGAACACTCTCTCCTAAATTATTCATCACGAAACACTTGTTAGGGTATAAGGCAGACACTAGCCAATGTATGAATTCGGGAAAAAGATGAGTTTTTGAGACATGCAAATAGAACACCGGACTTGATCATGGCTGAATAGATGGGAGAACTCTTCTCATTAAGTAGGACTTGCTGGTAAAAGGGTAGATGTTCAACAGTGCACAGAGTGTCTTTGACATCTTGCTCAGTGT
Source organism: Pinus albicaulis (assembly GCA_034641835.2). Taxonomy (NCBI): domain Eukaryota; kingdom Viridiplantae; phylum Streptophyta; class Pinopsida; order Pinales; family Pinaceae; genus Pinus; species Pinus albicaulis. The sequence goes on along the minus strand of CM076581.1, from coordinate 1,338,995,659 downwards.
CCACAAGCGGGATATGGCTAGAAGAACCAGAGAAGGACAATTGTTTAGCCATGAATTTATTCAGGGTGGCAACCGAAATAAGCGCAGAGGTAAGAAATTAAAGCAACTAGGACGACTTTTTGAGCAATTATGATCGAAAACCAATAAGAAGAAAAGAAGGAACTTCAACACCTTATATAGATAGCGCAGGATTTTTGGAAATAAATGAGAATTCAATGCTTGACTGGATAGATAACGGAAACATGATGCGACATATGAGCTGGCTCCTTAGTTGGCGGCATTTATTTTCTGCATCACGGGTTGCCTACATCACTGCGGGAGTGCTCTAAAGTACGACAGCCTCATCAAAGGTCTGCCCCCGCAGTGATTGTGAACCCTTGATCTTGGTCAGCGGGCCTTCAACTAGGTCAACTGCGAAGGCACCATCACTTTTAACCTACGGGCTATTTGTGCCCGCGGGTTTCCACTGATCCAAATTAACTTTAATTCTTTTAAATCCCGCCCAATGATTAGCATGAGTGTTAATCCAACGGTCGGTCCCACCTTCACACTTTCAAACAATATGTTAATTGACCAATATATTAAAAACAAAAACTATTTTTCGGCATATGAAAAGTTCACATTTATCCCTTTTTCTGATATATATGCTTTTTTTGTATTTTGAAAAATATAATAAAAGAGAATGCAAATGAGCCACAACAGGTTTCATGCTCAAAGGAAAATTATTTTTAGGTCAAGCACCCATTGAGTGCTTCTAGGGCTTGTCATTGAGTCTACAAGTCAATTGAGTCATTGTCATGTATTAAAGACCCTTTTGGGCATGTTACATGTTGTCGCTCAGATTGTACAGGCATTGCAACAACGGCTCAGGGTGGGGGTTGTCACTCTGATCCCCACTCACTCTGTTCTAGTTGTCTCCCAACAACATGCTATTGGAGGTAGTCCCTATGGGAACCAACTTGCTTGGGAGACATAGTTGAGTGGCCTAGCTACTTGGTAGAATTTAGTAAGATTAAGGATTCGATTAGATTCAGAAATGAGACCAGTGCCTTATGGAGTCAAAATTCTTGTTTATTATATATTATGGCCAAGTAACTGGATGGAAAATTGTTGTGTAAACGATAGACTAACCTATATGCTATACAAATCCTAAGATCTATGTGTGATGCATCATGCAACAATCTTGGTTTATTTTAGATTATATGCCTAGTCTACATGGAACCTCTCTCCTAACAGTTTTGAGACCAATCTTTAGAGTAGGTTGTGAGATGGAAGCCAACGGGAAGCAAGCAAAGGCTTGATTAATGATACCTCCCCCTGTGTTCCAATCACCCAATGCCTTCGATGCTGCAGAGACTGTGTCTCTGACGACTGCGAGGTCATTGTTTTAACCACTATAAAGGGTTGAATCCCTCAAGCTAAATGGGAAAGGGTTGTCCTAGGAATCTATCAACCAAGCTTAAGCTTGGAGGTAAGTTATTATGTGCAAGGCTAGTCCTAGCATGCTTATGCAAGGATGATGAGTGAATTTTTTAGTTTGAGATTAGCTCAATGTTCGAGTACTTTAAGTTATAATGAATCCTTGACAACAAGAGCACTTATGAATGAATTATATGCAATCTCACAACCAAGAGAGTGACAATTTACTTAGTGCCAATATCAAATCCACAAGTTGCTTTAGCCAATGATAACAATTGAAGGCAATTATCCACTTATTAATTAATCAAGATGCCAATCACAATTACTCAAGATATTCCAATAATGATCTTATGGCAATGCCATAATGCCAATTACATTTCAAATGCCAAAGACCATTAACAAGATTAGAAGATTTAGAGCTTGAGTGATTTTAGTGCCAAGTTAACAAATTTTCAAATTTAACACAAGACAAGCAATTGTTAACAAAAACCACTATGAAAGAACTTTTTATGATAAAATTAGGACAGCAGTAGGTATATTACTTCAAAACAAGAAAATTGCCAAACATATGAACCATAAGATGACCAAGGAGTAATCTAATGACTTGCCAATGTAAATTAGTGAATTTTAGCTTACTTATGATGAGTTACTAACTGTTATATCAGATCTGAAACACTTATTACAGCAGTAAGTAAAGTGAACAATCAATGAGCTATTAATGCCACAATAAGTGCCAAATTATGCCCAAAACTTAGAGTAAGCTTGCCAAACTGAAAATTTTGATTTTTTATCCCTTTTGGATGTGTTATTCAGAAAATATCAGATTTGATTATTCAGTTATGCAGAGATATTCCAGCAAGCTAAGAAATAAATCTAGGCTAGATATGCAATGCCCAAGTGGCCAAAACTTTAGGAAAATTTTATCATGCAAATTCTAAGGTGTTTTGACCAATTAGATGTGATTTAAGACACATATTTCACTGTTATGAAGATGTTATTACAGGTGTAACAAAACAATGAGAGAATGAGGGTTTAGAAAGCAAACCCTAGGCCCAAGGCTTTGTAGATCACTTGCCCAAATTTGCCAAAAATTTGCAATGTCATCTGAGAACACAAGCTTTTGAGCCAAATTTTCTGTAAAATATACCAAGCTTCAGTCCCAAAAAAATTCAGAAATGGACCAAGGTCAAATTAGGGCCAAAGAGGGTAACGCTAGGCCCAATAGGGCTAGCATAGAGAGGGTATAGGAGGCCAAGGAAGAGGCAAAGGAGGCAGGAGAAGACCAAGAAGGCTTGACGCTAGGGGGAGAAATCCCTCTAAGGGCTAGTGGCGAGGGTTAGAGGCCGAATGAGAGCTTGAAAGGGGTCAAAAAGGCCAAAAAAGGGAGAGAGGACAAAGAGGAGGCTGAAACGAGGATGGAAGGAGAGAAGGCAAGGAGAGGGCCCATGGCTAGCCCTAAAGGCAGCCATCCAAGGTCGAGGAAGGGGTTCGAGGGCCCTAGAGGCCACGACTGGGCCTACAAAGGCCTAAAACTCTCAGTGCAGGGCCAAAGAGGGAAGGTCGAGAGGCTTGGAGGGTGATGCAGGCCTCTGAGAGGCCAGAAAAGATGATGCAGGGGCCTTTTAGGCTGACGCAGAGGCTAAGGAGGGGGATGTTGGCCCTGGAGGGGCTATATCTGGGTCCGGGAAGGCTGAAACTTGAAACACTCGCTTCAGAAGAATTTAATTTCTTCAGATCGGAAATTTACTGCAATTTCTCTAATGATTGGCCCTGCAAATATATTTTAAGACTAGATGTTACCCTCAAGAGCCTAGATCTAGCTCTATTCCAGCTTTTTCACTTGATTTTACCTACAAAAATAAATTTACAAAAACCCAATATATACAAAAATCCTCAAAACCCCAATTAGAAAAATAATTTTCTAATTTATTATACAAATATATAATGCTTTTAAAAGAAATTTTGAGAAATAATTGTTTATGGAGATTTTCTTTGATAAATGGTTAATAAAAATTTTGAAATTAGATGCAAGCTACAGCCTTAACAAAGTTAAATAAACCACAACAAATATCTGAAGTCCAAACAAGGTCAGTTCATGCCCTTGGAGCCCAAGGACTGGGGAACCTGCAAACACAAGCAAGCTTGTTAGACATATGGTGAATCAGATCACCTAAGATAAGCCCAAAATCTATCAATAGAATGATCTTATCCCCATCTAATGAAAAACAAACTTTTCAAAATTTTAAGCACAATATAGGAAAGCCTGTTCCCAGTACATACCACAAATCAATGAACATGAACACCATGAACTGCACCTCAAAGTCTTTATTATGATTTAAAAAAATTTCCCAGTGGGACAGTAGCGTTACATCAGCTTTTCTGCAAAAATTTCTTAGCCAAAAATCAGATGGCTTGAAACTCAAATGACTCTATTTATAGATAAATCCGCCAAGTGGAAAAATAACGGCTAGTTGGCTTGATCCTCGTCAAAATAATCTTGGTCGTTGATAAATCCTTGATGATCTTTTAATCTTAGCCCTCGACATAATTATTTTTGACGAATTTTTTCTCATAAAATCTCTTTTTTGTTAGCTCAAAATTAATTATTTTGAGCTAATTTCCTCAAAAAATTGACTTTTGACTTAACCACCAAGGTCCAAGAGTCCAATTTTTCGTGAAATATCCAATATTCTCTTGGTGGAAGACCTCCAAAAATTAATTCCTTCAAGACACAAATTTTTCCACTTGGAGAATTTAATTTCTCTATCAAATAAATTTTGACTTTAAATTAATTAATTTTCTAGCTTATGATTAATTTAATTTTTGCCAAAAACATCAATTAATTGGCACTTGATGGGATTTAATATTTTTTCCAACCTCTAATATTTTAGCCATGGTGTCTAAGTATGAGGGACCATGCACTAAAATATTTTTTACATAAGATTTTTACAATTCATCCCCCAAAGGGGGAACACACATTAGGCTTAGACCCTCAAAGTCTACGACGCTATATGATCTAGTAGACCAAGTGATTTGGAATAAAATAATTTAGACAACTAGCTTAAATTATTCCCAAATCACTTTTACATAAGACTCGACTAAAACACTAGGACTCACCTAAGACTTTGATGAAAAATTCCACCCTAGCTTTAGGGTTAGGTTGGAGGGAAAACTTTGCCGACCATCCGTGTTTAGAAACACAGATGAGTTAGTGAGACGAAAAACCTCCTAGGATGAAACTTCCGCCAAAATAATAGGGTTACCTAGGTTGTTACATACATTCATGGTCTTCCTAACATATTTTACATTACGAAATTGCAGAATGGGTTTACATTGTACAATGACACATAATGTTGATGGTTGATGATCCAATCCTTTGAAAAAAAATCATGCATCTGCTTCCTTGGAACCTTGACAAAAAGTGTGCAACATTAAATATTGTAAAGAAAATTTATTTGAGTCAAAATTAGAGTCAAAGACCCTCTAAGACCTTGTCAACGGGCAAGCAACAAGTCGCCCTACATAAAAGATCAAGTTGGCCTCATGGAGGCAATTCGTACCCCTAAGAAGCCTATATATAAGAAGGAGCTCGACCTCATTTGGACACACACTCAAGCAAGTTTGATCTCCTCAAGATAGAAGTTGGAAAAGGACGAAAAAGAAAAAGAAGAGGAGCAAGATCAAAGTTTTGGGCCTCTCTCTCTCTCGTGTGTTAGGGTTTCTAATGTTTTTGGGAAAGTCAAGTTGCTAGAAAGTTGATGGGAAAGTCGATTTACTGGGATAGTGTTTGAAAGTTGTTGGGCAAGTCGAAGTGCTAGATCGTTGTTGGGTCAAAGTTGCAGAAGAAACTATAGGGTTGAAGTTGTAGAAGAGACTGTTGGGGTTGAAGTTGTTGAAGAAGTTGCTGGAGTCGAAATTGTTGGAAAGAAAGCTCATCAAGGAGAAAGGTTGACTTGGTCTTGGAAGGGTCTTTGTCAAGGGTCTTAGGCCTTGTAATTCGTTATTTGAAGATTCCATAAGAAGAGAAGAATTCTTATGGGTTTTCCTCTCAAGTAGAGAGGCTTTGGCCCTCGTTGATTGCCTACATCTTGTGTTCTCTTGTCTCATTGTTCTATATGATTGGTAGTTGTTTGATTATAAGAACCCTAAATATAATCAAGAGAAAGAAGAATTTAATCAAGTTAAGTAAAAATACATCACAAACAGTTATCAAAGTAAGAGAAATCACCAAATCTAGATACCATAGATTTCTCAACATGGTATCAGAGCTAAGGTGACGGCAAGGAAAGGAAGCTCATAGAAGGACCATCGAAAGGAATATCGAGAAAGTTCAAAGCATCAAAGAAGACATCAAGAAGGGATACACAAGGACTGAGCACTATCAAGGAAGGAACCAAAGAAAATCTCAAAACCCTAAAACATCTAAATAAGGGTTCCACACTTGAAGCATTCTTGGGAAGCTCTCACATTTTAGAATCATCATCTCAAGAAAAAGAAAGACCTCAAGAACCCAACATCCACTCAATCAAAGAAAGACCCTACACATGAAGCACCTTGGGAAAGCCACCACATTCTACACTATCATCCAAGGAAGCAAGAAGAGACGTTGTCACCATCATCGAGGAATCAAGGTGATCTCCCTCTGCTTAAGTCAAGGATCATTTTTTGAAGGAAGACATCTTCTAGTATCAGCATCATCAAAAAAAGCATCAAGTTGAAGGTTTCATCATCAAGGAGTAGTTTCAATTGACAAGTAAGTATCTTTATATCTATGTCTGAATCTATCAAAATGACTTCATTTTGCAAGGAAAGCAACAAATTGGTTGGGTCATCAAACTTTCTTGCATGGAAAAAGATGACAGATTTGATCCTCATAAAGAATGAAGTTATTGGTCATATCAATGGTAAGGTCTCCAAACCATCACAAGAAGAAGCTCAAGCATTGTCGAAGTATATGAAAGGGGAAACAAGGGCTCAAAATATTCTTATAGAATCCATCAAGGATCCCCTCATACCTTATGTATCAATGTTGGAGGCATCAAAAGAAATCTATGAGAACCTAATAGAATTGTTCTCCGTAAGCACCGCTAGAGAAGTAATATCATTGACAACCAAACTATACAAAATGAAGATATCAAAGGAAGAAGCAATAGCCTCATACTTTATGAGGGTGTCAGAAATAGGAGACCAACCGCAAGAATTGGGGAATAATGTCCGATAAAGAGATGACCACAATTGTGCTCAATGCACTACCGGAGGAATGGGGCAAATTCATATCGAGCATCTACGAAAAGAAGGAAGCCACCGCATTCAATGAACTTTGTTCATTGTGTAAGATTGAAGAAACCAAGTTGAATGCAAAAAGTGATGTGGGATCAAATGAACAAGTTCAAGCATTTGCTGCCATGGCCAAGAGAAAAGGGAAATTTGGGAAAGAGAAGAAGATCGATATGTCAAATATCTAATGCTATGATTGTTAAGAATATGGGCACTATAAGAGAAATTGTCCTAACCTCAAGAGGGACAACAAGAAAAGGAAAGAAAGAATTGAAGCCCATATCATTGAAGAAATAGAACCTGATGAGAAGAAATCCAAGAAAGAGGGGATAGATCTTCACTATTAAGGTCTCTAGAGCAGTGTGGAAAAAGTCGGCAAAAAGTCCCGACTTTTTGAAAAAATCCCGAATTTTTCCCTGAGCCGACTTTATCGGCCGACTTTTTGCCGACTTTTTCATGTCGCGATTTTATCCTTGAAGTCCCAACTTTTTGCCGACTTTTTCCAAAAAATCCTAAGTGAAGTAGTTTCTTTAATAATTTTTATTTATTTTTTGAAAAAATCGAGATTTTTTCCAAAAAGTCAGGATTTTTTCCAAAAATGAATATTTTTGTATTTGTTTAGTTTTGCCGACTTTTTCAAAAAACTCCCAACTTTATCGAGTTTTTCAACTTTTGGACCCTTGCCGATTTAATCCCGACTTCGAATTTTTCCACATTGCTCTATAGCAAGGAGAAGTAGGAGGTGAAAAGACCTCTACTATGGTGAAAGACAACTATCATGATAGAAAACATTGTAAGCATGATAGGATGCATCATATTGGAAGCATATAATTAAAGCAAGAGGTCATGTCATCATTAAAAGGATAGTTGAAGAAGAAGTCTACATAGCAGTTATCATAGAAAGGATGTAGCTCTTGGTAACCTCATAAGCATAAGTAGTACTTATGGGTAGAAGAAAGTCATCTAGCATAGAGTTCATCATGCATCATCATCATTACGAAGGAGCATTTGCAGGATGAGGATAATTGAGATCCTTCGTTGGAGTCTTCATTAGAAGGTTCATCTCTCTTGAAGAAGCAAGTGTCTCGCTGATCATTTCACCTTGTGTGGAATCCATTGTATAGAAGGATGATGGTATGGTGACTAAGGAGTGCAGCATGTCAATATGGTTGAAGTACTTTCAATCAAGGAAAGGAAGTTGTTGAAGGAAGTCTAGATGACCAAAAGGAGAAAAGAGGTATGTATATGTTTAATAGATTAAGTCATGTCATCATAGCAGAGAGTATAGGTAAATGCTCTACATCATGAGCATGATCAAAGAAAAGGGATCTCTTCCTTTGGAAAGATGCATGAAGGCATGGTTCACATACTGACAAGATGAAATCAACATAATATGTCCTCATATGGAATATGAGGTGGTTGAAAAAAATGAAGGAACTATGGATGAAAGTTCCTAGGAAGCAATAAGAAAGAAGAGATCGAGAAAGATGCAACTATGGTCACGTAAGAAAAGGAAATCAACATCCGATGATTAGAAGAATTGGCCATGACATCTCCATAGAAAAGGTATGAAGACCCTAATAAGGTTTGTAAAGAAAGGAGACCCTTGACATTAAAAGTCTTGGAGATGTGTTTATGAATGTGCAAGATGTTGATGTTGCAAGTAAGCAAATGTCATGATGAAAGGCCATCGCAAAAGGTAACTTTGATTTAATGTTCATTTTTTTATCTTTGAACAACCTCTGAATGGGTTGATACAGCGCTACCGAAAGAGAGTTGTAGATGTCACCTACAACTAGTACTCGTGTAGTGGGATGGAAAACCTGAAGGAAACATGACTTGGAAGAGGTAGTTGTATAAAGAAAAATCCAGATGTGGACTAAAATATCACTTTCCAATGAAGAGAAGGATGACATGACTGACATGGTTCGTGAAGGAAAGTGATGGATGTTCGATGCCCTACAAGATGAAGACTCCATAATGACATCTAAAGGAGGAGCTCTACAAACAGTTGAAGGTAACATGATCTCCAACAAAAGGCAGAAAGTTGTTGTTGGAAACAAGTCGCTAGTCAAGAGGGAGCTTGGAAGCAAGTCCTTGGTTAAGAGGGAGCTTGGGTACATTCCTTTTTATAGGAATGGGTATATCTTCCCTAGTTGAAAGGGAGAGATAGACACATCATTCTTGTCTTCACTTCGTGAAGAAAGAATGGAGGATTGGATAAGCATTTAGCATTCGATACTCTTTGAGGATGAGGTAGGGCATCCAAGATAAGAGTAGTCGTAGAGGAAATTCCTTGAGGACGTGGTATTCCAAGATAGGAATTGTCCTGGAAGGACATACCCAATGAACACCCAGGTGGAGTATGTGCCTTAAGAGACAATGATGATGGTGCCTATCAGTGATTGGTCTCGCCAACATTGTGCTATGATCTTGTGGAGAGATAGAGCTATGAGTCAAGGCCTTGCTATGTGACAATGTTGAATGGTAAGATGCAAAGAGATGCCTTACCATTCTGACTCTTCTTATGAGAATTCTTCAGATTGAGAATGTCCAAGTACCTTGTATGGATTATGAATACCTCCCTATTTAAGAGGGAGTGTTGAAATATGTAACTAAGTTCGGTCTTCATAATGACATATGTATTCATGATTTTATTTTTTTGATGTAAAGAAAAATAAATTTATTATTGCTATTCTTGAAGCATGGGTTTCATGCTCAAGGGAAATTTGTTTTTAGGTCAAGCACACATTGAGTGCTCCTAGGGCTTGTCATTGAGTCTACAAGTCAATTGAGCCATTGTCATGTATTGAATACCCTTTGGGGCATGTTATATATTGTAAAGAAAATTTATTTGAGTCAAAATTAGAGTCAAAGACCCTCCAAGACCTTGTCAATGGGAAAGCAACAAGTCGGCCTACATAAAAGATCAAGTCGGCCTCATGGAGGAAATTCGTACCCTTAAGAAGCTTATATATAAGGAGCTCGACCTCATTTGGACACACACTCAAGCAAGTTTGATCTCCTCGAGATAGAAGCTAGAAAAGGACAAAAAAGAAAAAGAAGAAGAGCAAGATCAAAGTTTTGGGCGTCTCTCTCTCTCTCTCTCTCTCTTTCGTGTTTGGGTTTCTAAAGTTGTTAGGAAAGTCAAGTTGTTGTCAAGTTGTTGGGAAAGTCGAGTTGTTGGAAAGTTGTTAGGAAAGTAAAGTTGTTGGAAAGTTGCTAGGCAAGTCGAAGTGCTGGAAATTTGTTTGGCAAGTCGAAGTGTTGGAAAGTTGTTGGGCAAGTTGAAGTGTTGGATAGTTGTTGGGGACGAAGTTGCTGAAGAAACTACTGGGTCAAAGTTGTAGAAGAAATTGTTGGGTTGAAGTTGCAGAAGAAACTGTTGGGGTTGAAGTTGCAGAAGAGATTGTTGGGGTCGAAATTGCTGGAAAGAAACCTCATCAAGGAGAAAGGTTGACTAGGTCTTGGAGGGGTCTTTGTCAAGGGTCTTAGGTCTTGGAATTTGTCATTTGAAGATTCTATAAGAAGAGAAGAATTCTTGTGGGTTTTCCTCTCAAGTGGAGAGGTTTTGGCCCTAGCTGAACGCCTACATCTTGTGTCCTCTTGTCTCATTGTTCTATATGATTTGGTCATTGTTTGATGATAAGAACACTAAATATAATCAATAGAAAGAAGAAGTTAATCAAGTTAAGTAAAAATACATCACAAGTTGTAATCAAAGTAAGAGAAATCACCAAATCTAGCTACCCTAGATTTCTCAACATAATAGAGACAAGGTGCATACAAGGCCTTTATCCAATTACAAATCAACGCATGAATACGACCACGGACTGGTACATGAATATACACTGTGAAACCTATAAAGAATATTAATATGAGAAAACAACATCCATTGTTAACGTCAAGGACTAAATCCCACGAATACATTCACCGAAACAGCCAAATATAAAATGTGACTTGAACAACCCTACAATCTAAACACCTCTTGATGAAAGAACTGATGGGTTTCATTTTTTCCCTATCTAATGTCTATTATGAATATAATTTATATAAAAATAATAAAAATGTAAGCAATAATAAACATAAATTATGATTAAGTAACAAGTAGTTAATAATGAAGAGGCATGTCTCTAATGACATGACCATACGTAAGAAAGTACCTTCCTAGGGTATATAAGCAGACCCTCACTCTCACTTGTATCATATTCTCATTCATACATTCTATATAGAATAATATGTGTATCCTCGATGGACATTTTATTATTTTCATATTCCAAGTCTTCTAGAGTATTTAACTTTTAAGCAGTGGTTTGAACATTGCAATAAAATCGCGATTTTTTTAAAAAATCACGATTTTTTCAAGGAAAAGATTAAATCGCCAATTTTTTGCACGATTTTTTCAAAAAATCGTCAATCGTGAAAAAATAGCGATCCATACAATAAAAATCATGGGCTTCCAAAACAGCAACTTTTATATGTGATTTTCATGTTTTTGTTTCTCATTTTTGCATTGACAGGTTTGCTAAGGAGAGCTAAGGAGGAAGATAGGTGATCTACACGGGCAAAAGTGGACAAATGTGAAGGATTTTAGCAAGCCAAGCGAACAAAAATCGAATTTCGACCAAGTGTCTCCGGCAAAACGTTTTTACCAGGTATGGGCATCAAATTTGACCCTTTTTTTTTTGTTTTTTTCTTGTTTTTCCATGGGTTTCTATCACCCATGTATTTTTCATCATTTGTGATTGCATTTGGTTGTGTTCTTTTCTTTTCTTTTTTATTGAGAGGAGAGGGTTTATTTTGGTCAAAAATGCAAAAAATTGTTTGTTAAATTTATTTATTTTTATATTTATTCTTGTGCTCTTAGTTTCTTTCCATTTTTGCTTGTGTTTCAACATGTATTTTTTTCCATTATTTTTGCATTGAGTTGAGAGTTTTTTTTTTTGTGAAAAAAATCAAAATGTTGTATGTAAAATTGTAATTTTTTTATTTTATTTTTTAACTTGCAATTTTTCTTGTGCCCTAGGTTCAAATTTCAACGTTCAAAGTTCATCTTACAGTAAAACTCAAGAGTTAAGAGTTCAACAAATTTGCAAACATGCCAAGGAAATTGGATCCTTTATGGGAATTTGGTGAACCTGATCAGGGGTTTGACCAATCAAACTTGACTTGCAAGTTATGTGGTCACCACATGATAGGGGGGTATACAGGTTGAAATACCACCTGGCACAAATTCCTGGACATGAAGTAGGCCCTTGCACAAATACCAGTCCAGAAATAATCAGAAGAGCCATCAACTCATTGGAAGAAATAGAAACAACTAAACTCAGCAAGGCAGCTCTGAAGAGTCAAATATCAGGGTTTAGAGTTGACCGTGAGAGTGGTAGTGGTTCTTCAGCATCAGCATCTTCTACAGGCAACCCCGTAGCTGCCTCCTCATTTTTTGTTACTAGAACCACTCCAGGGGCACAACCATCTATCTCCTCCCTTATTAAAAAAATAGGAGAAGGAAGAAGCTGACAGGTTGTTGGGAAACAGTTTCTTTGGAGTGATATTCCTTTCACTGTTGCTAGGAACAATCCATTTTATCAGGCTACGATTGATGCTATCGTTGTTGTTAGCCCAAGATACAAAGCCCCTTCATATGATGACTTTAGAGGGCGCATTCTGCAAAATGAGAAAGTTCACTGCACCAAGAGATTGGATGAGTTAAGGGCATCATGGGAAGTCGCAGGATGCACTGTGATGTCAGATGGTTGGACTGATCAAAGGGGTAGGACCCTTATTAACTTCTTGGACAGTTGTCCCAAGGGGACAATGTTTATGAAATCTATTGATGCATCTGCACATGTCAAAGATGCAAGATTATTATGTGATTTATTGGATGTGTTCATTCTGGAGGTGGGCACCCAAAATGTTGTCCAAATCATAACGGACAACGCTACAAACTATGTTTCTACTGGCAAGATGCTTATGGAGAGGCATCCGAGCATATTTTGGACACCTTGTGCTGCACATTGCTTTGATTTGATGTTGGAGGACATCAGAAAGATTGATTTTGTCAAAAATATTGTAGAATCATCAAAAAGCATTACAAAATTTATATATAATCATGCATATGTGCTTCATTTGATGAAAACATTAACCAACAAGAAGGAGTTGGTGCAGCCTGCTATTACACGATTTGCCACTAGTTTCATATCTCTTCAATCCCTCTTGAATTCTAAGTGGGATTTGAAGAGAATGTTTCTTTCAGAGGAGTGGCGTGCTTTGACTATCAGCTGCAAACCAGAGGGAGAGGCCATCTGCAAGTTGGTGTCATATCAGGAAAGTTTCTGGGCGGGAGTGCAAGAGGTGTGCAGCGTTACTGAACCTTTGGTAAAGGTTCTTAGATTGGTGGATGGAGAGAAGCCCGCAATGGGCTACTTGTATGAGGCCATGTATAGGGCCAAAGAAGCTGTTCGCAGCTACTATGATGATAAGGGTGATGAGGGGTTTCAGAAACAACTTCTTTTATGGGAAGTGATTGATGACCGATGGAACAACACACTCCATCGTCTCATTCATGCTGCAGGGATCTTCCTGAACCCCAGATTTGCTTACTCATCTAGTTTCCTATTTGATGCTGAGGTCATGGATGGCTTTTTCACTTGTGTTCAGAAGATGGTGCCAACTCCATCAGAACGTGCAAAGATATCCAAAGAAATGGAGGTATACAGAATGGCAGGTGGCACCTTGAGCTTCAACATGGCTGTCCAGGATAGGACTACTAAAATGCCAGGTAAGATTTTCATTATTTTAAAATTTTTCTTATGTTTGTAACTTTATAAGTTTATCTTATTTGTTGTAACTTGTAACTTGTAGATACATGGTGGAGGAGCTACGGTGGCAGATTTACCAAAACTCCAAAAACTTGCCATTAGAATACTCAACCAAACATGTAGCTCTTCAGGATGCGAGCGCAACTGGAGTGTATTTGAAAAAATACACACCAAAAGGCGTAACAAGTAAAAAACTTAAAATATTCTAACTAATTTTTTGAATTCATTAAAAAAAAAATTTAATATTTAATTTATTAATTTATTCCCCTTGTACAGGTTGGAGGCCCAGCGCCTCAATGACATGGTTTACGTCTACTACAATCTTAGATTGTGGGTGAGACAACTTGAGAGGCCACCTGATATGGAGGCCATCTCTTTAGATGCGATTGACACCACTGCTGAATGGAGGGTTGAGGCTGAGAGGCCTATCATGGAGTCAGCCCTTGATTGGATAGAGCAGGAGGTAGTGGAGGGGGAGGAGGACGAGGAAGAGGAGCAGCAACAGCAGCAGCAGCAGCAGCAGCAGGTGACACCACCTATCACTGCTACCGGTAGAGGACGTGGTCTGCCTCCTTTAGCTCCTAGTGCTTCAGGTTCCCGTTCTGGTGCTTCAGTTTCTACTTCTAGAGCACAACAGAGTCCATTGCCAGTCCCGCCAGCTTCTTCATCTAGAGGGAAAGGCAAAGCTGTTGTATTTTCTCGCAAGAGGGGCAGAGGAAATCAGTAGTATAGGACCATAGGTTATATGGTGCATTGACATTCCTTTGTATATGACATTATGACTCATGATATGAGATACATTATTAAATTTTTGTTGATATTTTGAGGTTGAGTTGACTCTTGAGACTCAGGACATGATTCAGTTTTATGTGGGATGTAGCACTAGACATGATATTACACATCTTATATATTAGTTTTTTTTTCATATGTATGTGTCAATGCATTTATTTTATGCTGTGCATGCTTTAGATATTAAAAAAAATGAATATTTTTGTATGTGCTGATTTTTTCCCGATTTTTACCGATTTTTTCCCGATTTTTCCGATTTTTTCCCCTCGCCGATTTAATCTTGATTTTGATTTTCAAAACATTGTTTTTAAGTATATGAACCTTGTTCGTTACATTGTTATAAGAGCATTCTTCTGAGTATACGAACTTTGTTTGTTACATTGGTATCAGAGTTGTTCGATCCTTTGGATGCTCAACCGCTACACAAAGCCAGTCTGATCCGATCTTTGGCCGTAAAATTTGTCAACCTTGTTTCCATTAAAGCATTTCACTACAAGAGTTTGGAGCTTCTCCATTTTGCCTGTTTCGTCATTCATTTAGGCCCTTGGTCATTTAAAAAAACAAAAATTGTGAAAAAAAAGTGTTGAAATATATTTAAAAATATATACATATATATAGAACAAGAGATTATTCAAAAATATATATATATATATTAAAAATATTAAAAAAAAAAAAAACATATATATATTTTGGAAAAAAAAAGAAATAAAAAAATTATTAAAATATATATATATATATATATATATATATATCCAATTTTAAGGTCATGGCCAAGTTAGACACCAAATTGGTGTATGAGACCTCCTTGTTTGTGGGATAAGGGACCCACCTTTGCGCAGCAATTTGACAACTAAGTCTACGAAGGCATATATACTCTACCACCCTTTGGTTTTGAACCTGTGACCTCTTAGGAGGAAACACATGCTCTTAACCATTAGGCCCACTCATATATATATATATATATATATATATATATATATATATCAGTTTAAAAAAAATTATTAAAGAAAAAGGGTATTAAAGAAAAAATAAATAAATAGAAAAAAAACGACTTACCTGTGGAAATTCATCGAAATCGTCAATTGTGGAAATTCAAGTTGAAGAGAAAGGAATAAATATCAATCTAGTGAATATCTCGACTTACGAAGAAGACAAGCCAATTGAAGAAAAAACACACTCAGATGTTGCAATTCAGGTGATGAAAATTCCAGGTGAAGATTTTATAATGAACTCAACTACATCAATACCTAAGTAAGTCAGGAAATTACCACACACATGTTAAAGGAAGGTCAAACAAGAAGAACTCCTTATCTACATCTGAATCACAAGAATAGACACCTCAATCAATCTATGAATCTATATCACTTAGAACATAAACAACAAACTTATGTTCCGAAAAACTCTGAAGTTTGCATAATTTAATCTGGTTATAACAATTCATCACAAGTTTTTAGAAAACTGCAAGATTCCACAGAAGATTAATCTAGGATGGTCAGATCCCCTCTCAGTTCGACAATTTTATTTATCACTCCAAGGATCTTGTCATCACATATCTATGAAGATGACAAATCGAAGAATTCCAAAAGATGCAAATAGATTACAAAGACAAAGAACAGATGGCACACCTTGTTAGTGATAAGCTTTAACAACAAAGCTTTTCGAAGAGGAAGGCAATGTTATGAATATAATTTATATAAAAATAATAAAAATGTAAACAATAAGAAACATAAATAATGATTAACTAACTAGCAGTTAATAATGAAGAGGCATGTCTCTAAAGACATGACCGTACGTGAAAAGGTACCTCTCTAGGGTATATAAGCAGGCCCTCACTCTCATTTGTATCATATTCTCACTCATACATTTTATATATAATAATATTTGTATCATCAATGGACATTTTCATATTCCAAGTCTTGTGGAGTATTGAAATTTTAAGTATACAAAGGCTTGTTCATTACATTGGTATTAGAGCATTCCTCTGAGTATACGAACTTTGTTTGTTACAATGTCTACTCTGAATGAAAAATTGAGAATGCTTACAAACAATGGTGTATCGTATTCACAAATAAAAACAGCTTACTTATATATTAACTCAGGCTCTGTTGGAAGAAACTCCTAAATTTCCCATATACCAATACCGGAAACTCCTCTAAAACCCCCAAGTTCCCATGAGGGATGTGGGACCCATAGGAAGTCTAACCTACAAACTAACCTATCATTTTGGTTATTGCAAGATGTGTGTCACATTTCCAAATGTTCCCATTTCCAAAACTTGCACACATTTCCAGGTTTCATGCAACTTAGACTTTAGGTGACACTTGAATCTAGCACGTTAATCAATAATTAAGCTTGACATCCAAAAGGGTTGAGTAGGTTCACCCATTGACAAACATTAAATGCTTATAAACAGGTTTGCACAGACTCTAGAATGATAAATAAATGATCATGATTGATATATTGATCTCAGTTAGTATGCGACTTTCCAAGTTTCCAGGAACCTTCTATTTGGGAAAGAACCCAAAAATAATCTTTAAAGCATAAATATAAGCTCCAGCATCTATTCCATTGTTGATTATGGGAATCTACAGAGTCCAATACAAAAGCAGAAAAGTTAAAACAAAGAGTGTGATTCCTTGTATGAAGTTTCTTACAAGTTTGTGAGATTTCTTCTAGGTCAAGATTTGTAGGACTAGTATGCTCGATCTTTAAATCATAGGAAAACAACCAATAAGCCCATATCACATCTTATAAAGCCATGTAACTGTAGAATTTCTGGCAAATGGCTTTCAATGCAAAACAGAAATTTCACCTCTATCCTAGAGGCTTCTCGGATCTTAACCCTGTGAATATCAGCCATGGGAATGTTATAAAATAGAGTATAAAAAAGCAGAGTAAAAGATAATCTACCCCTCTATAACAACCCAATCTTCTAAACAATCCAAGGAGAAAAGATACCAAACTGTCTAGACATGTTTTCAAAACTCATGGCCAACTTATCACACATAAACCAGATCTGAAAACTCGATTTTACAGCAGTTATAACAGCATTGAAACAGCAGATATAGCGGCAACAAAACAGCCCTTGAATTCTTCAATGATGATGTCAAATCACTCCACAAAATTTTCCTTATGTCCAATCATCAAGAAAAATACAATGAAGAACATACATGGTTTAAAATCAAATGTGGAATTTTCACTATTTTGGACAGTTGAAAAACTTTATTAATATGCTCAAAAATAAAATTCATGTACATATTGTAAGCTTCTCTCAAGGCTAGTAGGAACCACTAGCTTTCCTAAACTCTTACTAGGGAAAATAAAGAAAAACCTTAGCTCAGCCAATGAACTCCAACATGCATGAATCACTCAAACAACTCCTCTAAGCCGAGACATACTTATTTTCTTCTTCCTCACCAAATATACCCAAAGATTTTATCACAAAGCCCTAATTTCAAGCCTCCAACAGATAAAGCTACGTTGCACTGAAACTGATACAGGAATAGATACAGATACGGGGTTTGAAACGGATACGGAATATTTTCAAAAAATATGGATATGATATGGCAAGGAAACGATACACACACACACACAAATATATATATATATATATATATATATATATAACAAAATAAGAATTTCATATTACCATTCATCTCTTAGAATCTAGATTCTATATCTAAAAAATTGTGGAAAAAGTTGGCAAAAAGTCCAGACTTTTTCAAAAAATCCCGAATTTTTCACTAAGCCGATTATATCAGCCGACTTTTTCAGCCCTGAAAAAGTCGCGATTTTATCGTAGAAGTCCCGACTTTATCGCGATTCGATGGAAAAAGTCTGTTGTCTCTCAAAATGCTCAGTTAAGAGGTCGAAAATCGAATTTTCTCACTCAATTTTCAATTGGTTTGCTGCGTTTGAGGGTTGTGGAGAGAGAGGATGTGATTGAGGCTTGAGCTTTGCCATTGTCCAAGATTTGTGATGTGGATTTGGAGATTTGTCCACCGCTCAACATTGGAGATTGAAGGTGCTGGTTTGCTGCTGCCAGGTATGTATTTTCTCTCTTATTCTTTGTAAATTGTTACAGAGATGTCTTCTTAAATCATTCTATATTTCAATTAGCTTGTTTTCTAACTTATTTTTGCTTAGAATCTAGAGTCTAAACTCTAGATTGAATTAAAATTTAAAACTTCAACTTTCAAGAATCAAATAAAAAAAAATCAAACCCTGGTTTAGTGATTTTGTGTGTGTTCAAGTGAGTGAGAATAGGCATTTACAATTTAGAATCAACAATTACATTTGGGTTTGCTTCTTATGTGATGGGCAATTATTAATTTTTTCAAATTTTTTTTGTGCCCAGGTTCAAATTCAATTATTCAAGTACAAAGTTTCAAACAAAATGTCAAGGATTTTGGACCCTATGTGGGAATATGGTGAACCTGATCATGTACCCGAAACTGGAGGTGTCAATAGAATGTATTTGTCTTGCAAGTTGTGTGGCAAGCATATGTCAGGGGGTGTCAACGGATTAAAATTCCATTTGGGGCAAATTACGAGGCAAAATATATAACTTTGCCCCAATACATCTGCAAAAATCATCTGACAGACCATTAAAGCGTTGATGGATCAAGAGGACGGCAAAGA
The DNA here is from genome assembly GCA_034641835.2 of Pinus albicaulis. Taxonomy (NCBI): domain Eukaryota; kingdom Viridiplantae; phylum Streptophyta; class Pinopsida; order Pinales; family Pinaceae; genus Pinus; species Pinus albicaulis. Next base: position 1,338,976,712 of record CM076581.1, on the reverse strand, counting down.
CACTAGGGCAACAATAAAAAGCCAACTTGTAGGGACCTCAAGAGTGGGGGTAAGTGAGAGTGGTTCCTCAGCATCACCTTCCATTCCCAACCCCTCGGCTTTCTCATCTTTTTTTGTCCCTATAACCACACCTGGTGCACAACCTGGCATCAAATCAGCAATCAAAAAAAAGGAAAAGGCAAACGCTGACAGGTTGGTGAGTAAATGTCTTCTATGGAATGATGTTGATGTTCCTTTCAACATTGCCAAGACAAACCCATTCTACCAACCTATGTTTGATGATGTTGCTGTCGTTGGCTCAGGGTACAAAGCCCCTACCTTTGCAAAGTTGAGAGGGCGTCTTCTTCAAGATGAAAAGAATGATTGCACTGCTAGATTGGAGGAGTTTAGGGCATCATGGGAACACACTGGATGCACAGTCATGTCAGATGGTTGGAATGACCAGAAGGGTAGGACCCTTTTTAACTTCTTGGTTAGTTGTCCCAAGGGGACAATGTTTATGAAATATGTTGATGCATCTGCACACATTAAAGATGCACGTTTATTATGTGAGTTGTTGGACATCTTCATTCAGGAAATAGGCCCACAAAATGTTGTCCAAGTCATAACGGACAACGCTGCAAATTATGTTGTAGCTAGCAGGTTGCTTATGGAGAGGTATCCTACCCTGTTTTGGACACCTTGTGCTGCTCATTGTATTGACTTGATGTTGGAGGATATAGGTAAGATTCCTATTGTGAGGCATATTGTTGAGTCATCCAAGAGCATAACAAAATTTATATAAAATCATGCATCTGTGCTTAGCTTGATGAGAAGATTCACCAACAACAAAGATTTGGTGCGTCTTGCGATAACACGCTTTGCCACTACTTTCATATCTCTTCAGTCTCTGTTAAATTCTATGTGGGATGTGAAGAGCATGTTTCTTTCACAGGATTGGCATGATTTATCTATTAGCCGCAAACCAAAGGGAGAGGGCATATGCAGACTAGTTTCATATGATCAGAACTTTTGGGGTGCCATTTCAGAACCTTTGGTAAGGGTTCTTCAGTTGGTTGATGGAGAGAAGCCCGCAATGGGCTACTTGTATGGGGCCATGGATAGGGCCGAAGAAACCATTCGTGTTTATTATGAAGATAAGGGAGACGAAGGGTTAGAGAAACAACAGGTCATATGGAGAGTGATTGATGACCGATGGAACAATACCCTCCATCTCCCCATTCATGTTGCAGGTATCTACCTCAAGCCTGAATTTTCTTACTCCTGTGGTTTCAGATTTGATGTCGAGGTGATGGATGGATTCTTCACATGTGTTGAGAGGATGGTGGCATCTGAGAAAGAACGTGAAGATATTTCTAAAGAAATGGAAATATATAGGATGGCAGGTGGCACATTTGGTTTTACCATGGTTATTAAGAATATGACGACCAAAATGCCAAGTAAGTTTCAGTTTGTTTCAACTTTCAACTTTCAAATTTCATAATTCATTGTCTCTTCATAATTTTTTCTTTTCATTTTTATTTTAACTTGTAGATGCTTGGTGGAAAACTGTGGTGGCAAAATACCCCATCTCTCAAAGCTTGTCATTCAAGTGCTCAGCCAAACATGCAGTTCCTCTGAGTGTGAGTGCAACTAGAGTGTATTTGACAAAATACACAGCAAAAAGCGCAACAAGTAAAAAGATTTCAAATTAAATTTTTGAGTTCATTTTATTATTTTTACTATTTAAATTTTCTAAGTACTAATTTACAATCTATTACCCTTTTTACAGATTGGAATCCCAACGCCTCAATGACATGGTGCACATCTACTACAATATTCGATTATGGATAAGACAAATTCAGAAAACTCCTAATATGGATGCCATCACATTGGACAATATTGATACCACTACTGCATGGAGGGTCGAGACTGAGAGGCCGACCATGGACCATAGTTTTAAAAACCGGCCGGTTTGAACTGGAAACCGACCGGTCAGATAGCCCGGCGGTTGAAATCGGCCGTGCAACCCGGCTACCTAGGGCATTTCGCCAATTTTTAAGAAAACCCGGACCTAACCGGCCGGTTCCGTTCCTAACCGACCGGTTAGTTGCCATCTCCTACGCGGGCCCACAATACCGGCGGCAGTTATGTTTTAGGGCTGATTTGGAGCCAAGGGGAGGGTTGTTTCCCTCCAAAAACACCCTCCCCAATCTTTTATAAGGAGGAGCAGCCTCTCTTTTGTCTCACACCAACTCATTTGCTGTTTGTGAGTTTGATTGAGAGCTTGGAGAGTGTTGAGTGTTTGCCGAAGCAGTGATCTTGGAGACTTGGAGTTGGAGTTGGAGTTATCTTGGAGATAGTTTGGAGCTGTCAATAGCGTTGGCATCTTCAGGAGGACACTAAGGAGGCTAGTTTGCATTGCCAGGTAAGAATTTGCACTTGAAAAATCCTTCATTTCATTGTTGTTCATGTATTTATTTTCTCATGTGTTTAGCTATTTTACTGCTCTAAAATCTCTAGTCCTATGCTATCAAATTTTGTATGTTTGAATGTGCATTTTGTTTTGTAAATTTAGCCTTAGTTGTCCATTTATCTTAGCTGCAATTTTTTTTAAATGGCAGATTTATTTCCAAATTTCAATTATTTCAAGTCAAGATGGCTCCAAAAGCCAAGGACAATGCATGGGCCCATTGTGATGTGATTGATGGAAAGATGGTATGCAAACTTTGTCGAAAATGTATTGGAGGTGGGGGTATTCTTAGATTGAAACATCACTTGGCTGGGATAAGAGGCAATGTAACGCCATGTGATGCACCTAATGCAGTGTTAGGTCCGATTAGGGCAGAATACCTTGCCAAGCTTGAAAAGTTTGAGGAGACTAAGGCTAGGGAGAAGGCCATCCAAGAAGAAATTGCAAGGAAGAGGGAAATATTAGAAATGATGAGAGAGAGTGGGTATGAAAATGAGGAGTGTGATATTCAAGACTCCTCTTCTATCCCTTCCACCAATAACCCCTTTCAGTATGTTCCTCCTGTTGGCAAAAGATCAAACCCAACAAAGAGACCCAACCTCATGAGTTATTTCTCGTCCAATGCTAATCCCACAACCACTGCCACTGCCTCCATGTCCCAGCCAACTCCAAGTCGTCAACCCACTTTGGATCAACATTGGAAAAAACAATGCAAAGAAGCTTCTCATCAGTACATTGCTAGATGGTGGTATGATTCAGATATCCCATTTAATGCTGCTAACTCACATTATTACCAAGCTATGTGGGACTCTGTTTTTGTTGCAGGAAAGGGCTTTAAAGGCCCTACTGCACATGAGTTAAGGGGAGCTCTTTTGCAACAAGAGATTTCTAGTATTGATGAGTATTTAGCTAAATATAAAGAGTCATGGCTCAAAACAGGTTGTTCCATCATGTCAGATGGATGGACTGATGGAAAGAACCGCACTATCATTAACTTCCTTGTTGCTTGCCCTCGAGGAACAATGTTTTTGAGATCAGTGGATGCATCTGATAAGGTGAAGGATGCAGCCCTTCTATTTGAGCTTTTGGATGAGATTATTCAGGAAGTGGGAGAGCAGAACGTTGTGCAGGTCATCACAGATAATGCCTCAAACTATGTTCTTGCTGGAAAGATGCTTGAGTCCAAGTATAGTACCATATTTTGGACTCCATGTGCTGCACATTGCATAGACCTCATGCTTGAGGACATAAGAAAACTGGAATGGGTAAAAAGCACTGTAGAGCATGGCAAGTGCATTACAAAATATATTTACAACCACTCATGGGTATTGAGCCTAATGAGGAAAAACACAGGAGGCAAAGAGCTTGTTAGGCCTGCCATTACGAGATTTGCAACTCACTTCCTCACGTTGTAATGTCTCAATTCTCAACAGAAAAACCTGCAGAAAATGTTTTCTTCTGATGATTGCACTGAATCCCGGTGGGCTCGTAGACAAGATGGAAAAGACACCAAAAAGAAAGTCTTTGACAATTATTTTTGGAAAAGGTCTTCAGAGCTTGTAAAAATTACTGAGCCCCTTCTTAAGGTGCTAAGGACGGTGGATGGGGAAAAGATGGCAATGGGATACATTTATGAGGCTATGGATCAGGCAAAGGAGCAGATACGGGCAGTTTACAGGGACAGGTTAGCTAAATATGGCCGTATATGGGAGATCATTGATAATAGATGGAACAATCAACTCCATCGTCCTATACATTCAGTTGGGTATTTTTTGAACCAAAAGTATCATTATAAAGCTCGACTAGGAGACCAGCGGGATGGGGAGGTCAGATCTGGATTGATTGATTGCTTGGAGCACATGGTCCCTATCCGTGCAGACCTTTTGGAAACACATAAACAACTTACTCTTTTCAGTATGGTAGCTGATACTTTTGGAAAGAACTTGGCGAAAATGGCAAGAGATGTGCATCAACCAGGTAAGCAATTCCAATTTGTTTTTCTTTTCAAGTTAAATTGTTTGTAAATAAGTAATGAAATGAACTATGTTACTAATTAATGTCTTTTTATTTGCAGCGCATTGGTGGGAGTTATTTGGCGGCCAATGTCCTCAATTGCAAAAGTTTGCAATTAGAATCATCAGCCAAACTTGCAATGCTTCAGGTTGTGAGCGCAATTGGTCTGTATTTGAGCGCATACACACAAAGAAGAGGAAACCACAGCCAGTAACTCAGAATGATCTTGTGTTTGTGCAATACAACCTTCGCTTGAGGCGGAACCAACTGATGAGCAAAACACCTGATCTAGATCCCATTGTGTTGGATGATATTGATCCAACATCAGAATGGGTGGAGGAGATTGAAGATCCAGTGTTTGAGGCTTATTTTGATTTTGATGCAGCAGTAGCAGGGGGTGAATTTGAAGCAGATTTGGTGGCACCATCAGACGCAGACCCAGGATTGGTAGCTGCATCAAGCAAAGGAAAACAACCAATGGTCGACACTAGTCATGCACCTCGAGCAACTCGTGCTTCCATTAGGTCCACTTCTATTGTTATTGGTGGCAGGGGTACTGAGGTTGCAGATGAGCCTGAGGCTGAGGCATCCTCAGACTCTGATCCAGATGATGTCTATGTAGCAACCGATGTTGATCCTGTGTCTAGTAGCAGTGATGAATTTGATGATTGATCATCATTCATGTGTAGTCTTGTATTAGGCCAATGGCCTCATAGCTTGTAGCATTGTTTTTGGACTTTATGGGCCATTTGGAGCCTCATTGCTTATGTATTTTTCGATGATATGTATTGCACTCCGTGCCATTTTGATATATTCACCTTTGCATGGTATATAAATGAGCAAACTTTGCATATTTTGTCTCTATTGGCTTGGAATCATGGTTGCAAATCTTAAAAATAGTTTTTTTTATTAAAAAAATAATTATTTAATGTATTTTTTTTAAACCGGTTCATTGGCATCTGACCGCTCCCGGTTAGACCGATTCCGGTTAGAAACCCGGTTCATTAGGTCCACCTGTCCGGTCACCGATTCCGGTTTTTAAAACTATGCCATGGACTCGATCCCTGATTGGTTAGATGTGGATCCCAAGGCACTAGCACCAAAGGAAGTAGCAGTTGCAGGGGAGGAGGAGCAAGAGGTAGAGGAGGAGGTGCAGGGTCAGGAGGCAGAGCAAGAGGAGGATGTGCAGGAGGAGGTGACACCATCTAGGATGGGCAGCAACAGCAGCAGAGGACAGAGGCCACCTCTTTTATTTGCTTCTAGAGGATGACTGAGTCCATTTGTATCCGCAGGGGTAGGGCCTTCTAACTCTAGAGGAAAAGGCAAAGCCATTCCCTATTCCCGTAAAAGGGGCAGGGGATCTCAGTGACTGATTACTTTATGACATGGAGATGACTCGTGATATACATTTATTATATTTTTTGTTGATATTTTGACTCTTGAGAGTTGAGACTGAGACAGGACTCAAGATTCAAGACTTGATTCACTATTTTGATATGTGATGTGATGTAGCACTAGACTTCATATACATATTATATATTAGCTTTCTTTACATGTTTATGTGGAAATGCATTTATTTGATGTTGTGGATACTTTAGATGCTAAAAAAAAAAATTAAAAATGAATAATTTTGTATTTTTTTAATTTTGCCGAATTTTTCAAAAAATCCCGACTTTATCAAGTTTTTCAACTTTTTGACCCTTGCCGATTTAATCCCAACTTCGACTTTTTCCACATTGCTAAAAATACATAATCAATTATCACCATCATCAATTTGGCATAAACATTGTCATTGTTCAAAAGTTTAAAACACCATCATAAATTACATTTACATATCATCAAATATGTCTTCATTGACATTCATGTCACTAAGAACCACATCCTCTCCAAGAGTGGGAGCATTCTTGCCATGTCCACTTGAAGATCCAACTATTTGTGTCTCCTCATCAAACAAAGTCATATAAGACCTGACATTTAACGTCAAATCCAAGTCAGGCAACTCTAGTTCCACATCCAATAGTTTGGTGGGCCCAAATTTGTATTTGTCACTCTTGTGTGACAGAAGGCGAAGGTTTGAATGAATATACACTAGTTTCTCAGCCTTCTTGGAGTCCAATCTGTTTCGCTTCACCGAATGGATGAAGCCATATGTACTCCAATTCCTTTCTGTTGAAAAGGAACTAGCAACCTGTGACAAGATCTTGATGGCCAATTTTTGGATATGTGGAAGTTCCCCACCATAGTAGTTCCACCAATCAATTGGACTTAATCTGGTGTTGTCCCGCATACAATCAATATCAGCACCGAAACCCTCTGCTCCAACAAAATGAGCAAACTTTGAACGAATCCAAATCCCAATTTTAGGATCTACAAAAAACTTTCTAAAAGTTTGTTTAAACCTTGTGAGACTTCTGGGTCTTTGTTTGGTGCGGTTCTTTCTGAATCACTTAGCAACTTTGCATAAAAGTATTTTGGATTCACTGCATAGGCCAAAAGGTGCAATGGGGTGGTCATCTTGTTCTGCCTTTTGGTCAATATATCTTTTACTTCTTTGTAAAAAATTTTATCTGAGTCCTTCTCCCATTTATAACCACCCTTATCTTCTTTATCATGGAATCAATGCTCTCACCTCTCTCAAATTAGGATATATGTGTCAAAAATGTAGACTAAATCCACAATTGGCTTAGTAAATGCCAAGAGGCACTCCACCCTATCCCACCATTCATCATCAACAACCAATTTTTTCACTACTTGTGCTCTTTCAGATTGGGATTGCCTCCATTGATTCCAAAGAGAACTGCACACCATTTATTGTAATGATTCTTTCACCTGCATAAGCCTTGTTAAGACTATGATGTGAGAAGCAAAACGAGTCTCGGTAACCTGCAAGTGTCAATGTTTCAATAGATTAAAAATCATAATTGATTGAATACCTATTATGATTCACGAATCATGACATTTGAGAATTTGATTTACATATTTGAATTTAGAGTCATAGAAATTAGAATTTATGAAATAAACTTTAAATTTTAAGTACCTTAAGGAGCTCCAACTTCGCAAATTCCCAGTAGCTGCCTTGGGACATGTGGTGGTTTGTGATGAAGGCTTGAATTTCTTTTTCGTCTTCAAAAATAACTCGAATCCGCTCAATTTGCTTTCTTTCCCATCTTGTTCAACATGAGGTTCAATGAATGTACAACACAATAGGTCCAAAAAAATGTGTTGATATTTTCCTTCAATAATTAAGCTTGTTGCTCTACACACTATTGCATTGTTAGTTATTACCTAAACTGATGTCAATTGCTTCAATCAAGATGCCAGCAATGAATTGAGAATCTTTCAATTGTCCTTCACAATCCACTTCCTTCAAAAACATTGCCCCCTTTGGGCTTTGAGCACTCACATTGATCAAAGCCTATTCCTTTGATCTTTCCATTCATCAGAAATGATGGACACCCCTGAAATGCACCATAAATTACAAATGGGGCTTAATTTAGCCTCCAAATCTAACTTCTCAGCACTCAACATTGTATTGCAGACCTTCTCATATTCAGGGCTCTTGTACCCATTTGGGGCTTCATTCACTGCTTTGATCATCTTTTCCCAATAAGGAGATCGCACAAGGTTAAAGGGAAGACCACTTGCATAAATGCATTGACCTATAGTTGCATTTGTCGTCTCTCGAGCATCATTATTAAAACTCTTTTCAAGCGGCCCCAAATTAGACCACTTTGAACCAATGTTGCCAATTCCATAAGAGGGAATTGGAGACCTTGATAAAGATGATCCCAACCTTGTTGGTTATCTGAATTGATCATCTTTTCCCAGTAAGGAGATCGCACAAGGCTAAAGGGAAGACCATTTGCATAAATGCATTGACCTATAGTTGCATTTGTCATCTCTCAAACATCATTATTAAAACACTTTTCAAGTGGCCCCAAATTAGACCCACTTTGAACCAGGGTTGCGAATTCCATAAGAGGGAATTGGAGGCCTTGATAAAGACGATCCCAACCTTGTTGGTTGTCTGAATTGAGAGACAGCATTTGCCTCATTCACTGCTTTAATCATATTTTCCTAGTAAGGAGATCGCACAAGGTTAAAGGGAAGACCATTTGCATAAATGCATTGACCTATAGTTGCATTTTCTGTCTCTCGAGCATCATTATTAAAACTCTTTTCAAGTGGCCCCAAATTAGACTGCTTTGAACCAGGGTTGCCAATTCCATAAGAGGGAATTGGAAGCCTTGATGAAGATGATCCAAACCTTGTTGGTTGTCTGAATTGGAGACATGATTTGCCTCATTTGCTTTAGCATCTGCCTCATCTTATTTTTTCTGATATTTTACAAGTTCTTCTCCCATTCTTTTTGAGTGGGCCAATGCATATTCGAATCCCAATGCCTCTTAACCCAAGTAAATGTGCTTTAACCCGGGTGTATGGTCCCGTAAACTCCTTTTGACACTCACTCCAAACCCATGCCAATGATCCTCCTCCTTGGATCTTCCCTACAACAGTTACATATTTCCAAAGTGGTGACTTTAGATCAACTTTAGAGATAGATTCAATTTCATGTTCCTCTGCCTCATGAATGGTTCAACTTGAAGTTGCCATGATGATAATGTAAATGAAATTGCAAAATAAAATTGACAATTACAAATTCAAACTCAAATAATTTTAAAATTTATAACTGTAATTTGTTTTAACTATTCACGCTAGAAGATATTTTCCCCTTTCAATGAAAGTTTTTTAAGAGGATAAATGTTTGGTCAATTGCATAGGATATTAGACTTTAGGATGACCTGATCATATTTTAGTCTTCAGACAACAATCTATAACAATAGTTGCAGACTAAGAAATAAGTGAAATTCCAGTTAAATATCTTACTTGAGAATTTAAAGTTTAACCCCTTAATTGCTATCAAAACTCTGTCAAATAGGTGAAACCATTTAAAATTTGATATAGGATTTTAATTTTGGATTATCGTAAACTCTTGGTAAGGAAAATTTTTATTTCTCTTCATTGATATTTAAAATAGGCTAAGCTTTCTTGACTCTATTTGAGGGTTTTTTGTAATTTATCATTTAAAAAGTCCTGCTTGATGGCCCTAGTTCTTTTCAGATCTATGGAGTGTGGACTATTCAAGGTGGTAACAATTACTTTCAGCTAACAACCTCAACCCCCTTAAGGATTCCTAAATGGACAAGGCTACCCTTACTTCGAGTTGAGATTAGAATGCAAAAGCTTCTAGTAAAAGTTGGTTCAATTTTTTGAAAAGTTTTCAAGGTAGACCTTGTTACACTAAACAAAACAGACAAGGGAATGTGTTTGGCTAGAAAATGTGACATTGTGAACGCCAAGGTATCATGTCTATTTGAACATTGGGAAATGCAAGCACAAAATTGATTTTGAAATCTGGACTATGAGACACCATCTCGGTGCATACACTGACATGAAGTTGGTCATCCAAGTTAAAAATAAAATATGCCCTCCCTTGCAGAAAAAACAAAGTGCAAAAAGAACTTGGAACAAATGACAAATACATGTAACCTCATCCCCTTGGCGCTTGGCTGGATTCTAGAATGATGGATGTTGGAACCATAACTGGACACTGACAACTTTGCCAAATGCCTCACGACTTCGAAGTTTGAATGGGCGGCAGCAGGCAAGTTCCAATAGATAAAAACTCGAGTCGCGGCTTGCATCTCTTTACCAAGGTCCACTGCCCAGCGTCTAACAGATAGCTCAGGCTCGTGCTTTTCCAAGTCATCGACCAAATAGCTCAAGGCCTCGGGCTCTTACAACTTACGACCAATTGGAAAGTTGCAACAAAGCTCGTGCTTGCACCATGGTTTACAAACTTGTGCCTATTACGACCAACAGCCTACAGGCTACAAGGCTTGGGCCACAAACCAGTTACCACAGACCACAGGGCTCGAGTTGCACCACAGTATAAAAACTCAATGCCGACGGCTCTAGTGTTGAGTGTTCTCGTCGTTGATGAGAGGTGGGTAAATGAGCGGCTTGATGAAACTTGAAAAGTGGTAAATGAGTTTAATGACATGGGTATCATCCCTTTTTAATTCGCCCATTCCCAACGTTTGAGGGCAAAGAGACTGTTCTCGACATTGACAGATTTGTTCCTGGTGTTCAAAAATTTGTTCCCGTCATTTTGACTTAAATTACTCAAATCAGTTTCCAAATTTATGTGATATGTATCACGTTTTTCATGACACAAATCCGTAATTTTGGAAACATATCAAAAAATTCGAAAAACTTCTTGGATCTGTATCCGATCAAAAAGGTGTCGTTTCCAAAAATTTGAAATGGGACAGATTTGTTTCCAAGACATTTCATACGAGTTACCATACCGGAGACGGTGAATGCTATTTCAGAGGGTGAGGAATGGTGTTTCCGACAATTTAGGGATAAAGACTAACCCTAGACTTCATGATACTCTAGGATACTCCAAGAAGACCAATAACTAGCAACTCCAAAAGAGAAAGAGATCAAGTACAAATCAAGACTGAGAGAAAGAGAGAGAGAGAGATGATTAGTGTGCTCCTCTTCTAAGTCACGTCTCTACACAAGAGTAAATAAGAATGAACACACAAGTGATTAAATTCATCTTCAACATATTTTTCTTTACAAAAGTAAACCCGAGTCACAAGAACAATCTCCAACAAAGACATCCTCCTCCAATGTATAAACTCTCCTAGTAATTCTTCATGAAACCTAGTGAATCACACCGAGAAAAAAAGTACAAAGAGAAGAGTATGATGATGATGAAAATGAAAGGACTCTCCTATTCCTTTGTATATGTGAGAAGTGATGTTGAAAATGTAGCTATGGTTAGTCTTCATAGCATGTCATTCATATTTTGTTTTGGTCAAAAATGTATTTTTGTAAAGAAGAAAAATATTGTTTTATTTGTAATTACAAGTGGCTCCACATGTGCTAAGTCAGATCAAATCAACCTTTCTAGATGGTCGAGTTGGCTTGCTTAGAAACTCACTCATTCAAATCAAATCAACCTGTCTAGATGGTCGAGTTGGCTTGCCTAGAAACTCACTCATTCAAATCAAATCAACCTTTCTAGATGGTCGAGTTGGCTTTCCTAGAAACTCACTCATTCGGATCAGATCAGCCCTTCTAGATGGTCAAGTCAGTTTTCCTAGAAAGGCACCCATTCAGATCTCATGATGGATATAAAAAGATCTCCATTTGTCCTACTTCAAAGCAAATTCAATAACACATATTCTCCTATGTGAATTAGTCTAAGATATGCTCATTACCCTTGTGATCTGAAGTCTAGTGGTCTGAGATCTGCTCATTACTATTGTGATCTGAAGTCTAGTGGTTCGAGGTCTGCTCATTATTTTTGTGATCTAAAGTCTGGTGGTTCGAGATCTACTTCCTATTTTTGTGATCTGAAATTTGGTACTAAGTCGAGATCTAGAAGGATACTCCAAGCAATTTTTCAATGGTCCGAGAGCCTACTTATTCAAAATATTTTGTCTCCTAAAGGTGATCTCTTGGTTGAGCTCTAGAAGGATATTATAAGTCTATCTAAGATCCTTGATTGGTTCGAGTCTGTTGTTGCTTCAAGCCTGTAACTAGGCCAAGATCTAAGATCTATCTCCAGCATTGTAATTAGGCCAAGATCTAACTCAAATTTATCTCTAGGAATGTGATCTAGGCCGAGATATAACTCAGATCTATTTCCAGGATTGTGAACTTGGCCGAGATCTAACTCAAATTTGTCTCTTGTCAAAGATCCGAGCCACTTTAGGATTGTGAATTGGTCCAAGTTTTCATACCTCCACATATCTGTATCTTGTCCAAAGTCAGAGCTTCAGAAGGAAGAGACCTGAGCTTTGTTCCTATGATATGGGGAGAGGATCGGCCTTTTGTTGGTGATCTTGTTGGACATTATGTAGCAGACATTGTGGAGGAGATCTTAGCAATTGTGGAAGCCATCTTGTGATCAGTAGTATCCATGTCTTGATGTACTGTTGAAGGATCTCTCTAAGGAAATGTTTGATTGGGTTTTCCTCCTTGTGGGGTTTTGCCCTAGTCTTTGACCTAAACATTGGTGTCACTTGTTTTTGTGCACTATGATCTCTACATTCTTATCACTGCTATTGGTTGAATTCCTTATGTATAATTGTTGAATGAAAATTGACTAAACTAAACTAATGGTAAATAGTATCACAAGTAATTATCTATAGATCAGAAATGGATTTTCAACAAGGGAGGCAATGTGGGCCCAAACCCTTACAACCAACCTATAGAAAGCTCATTTAAGCCTACTCGGGTGAAGAGCTCCACTCCAAGGGTACACATGTCATGCTCCAAGGTGATGTACACAATAAGACTACACAAAAGGTGTGTTTGCAACCCTTTGTCAGAAGCCTAGATGGACTCCATGGGTCCTCCTAAGCCATGTGATCCACTGGGTCCACTGCCCCTGAATGGACACTATTGCAACCCAGGAATCCCTAAGCCAAACTCCAAGCCTCCATCTAGGAATTCAAGCTACCTCGTGCTATTTAGGGTGTAATGCCTCCTCCAAGGTGCACAATGCTCCTCGTCCTAAGTTGGGCATTCTCGAACTAAATGAACCTATGGTGTAATTCCTCCTGCAAGATGCGCAATGCTCCTCCTCCTAAGTAGGGCATTCTCCAACTAAATGAACCTTTCCACGTGGCCATAATGCAGGATATCCACCAAGATGTCAAAAGAACTCCAACACCCTATGAAAGAATGCCAACCTAGCACCTAACTAAGGTTAAACAAAAATTGAGCAAACTATCTTGAATAATCCATTGCAGACAATCTCCCATGTGTTAATCGATCTCAAACCATCCAAGGGTTGAACATACACCATGTATCTCAAATTTCATGAAGCATCCCAAAACATGGTGTAAACACTTTTGGAGTAACTTGAAAGCTAACAATCTTTATGATGAACATGTTTACACTTCTCAACTCCCTCTACAACTCAACCAAAACTGACACTTGTAAATCTATACCTACAATAGTTAATTTTATTAGAGCTATACTGGCTAAGTTGCAAGAAACGGGCCACCCCGAGCACCAATTGCGTTTTGGTACAGATGCACTAAAACGCATTTGATACATGTATCAAGTGGGGTGATATGCATGTCAATTTTTTGATACATGTATCACGCCTCTTTATACATATCAAGCAATGTGCAATGCATATCAATGGTCGTTGTTACCGCTCAGACTAGCAGGGGTCCTAGGAGGGTATCCTATAGAGCAACTACTAGGTCAAAGGCAACAATGGAGTGATAGCCCACTGTCACCTCAGTTAAGGCTCCCTGCTCTTTACGGACTTTCACCGATGGGAGGAGACCTGGTAATATGGAATCAGTAGAATATATGGTCAATGATAAGATAAATAAGTGATTCCCAAGGCCTATTCACAAGAGAGGCTCAAATCTATAGCTTTCTTGCATGAAAAACAAGGTGATGGGCTCTCTAGGAAGGGCTAAGATGGATTTTGAGGTTAGAGTTTGAGAATATGTCTTATCAAGGAAGCCCCTAGACTCAAAATGCCTTATGAATAATTGGCTTCTAAGTGATCTTTGTGGAATTGGAGTAAACAAGTTGCGGGACCACAAAGGGCCAAGTGGACCCAAAATTAGGTCAAGGATATGGAGTTGATCAACCAAGGATGTACTTGACCTAATTGTGAAATTTTCAATCCTGACAATACTTCTGCAGTGATATATTTATTTCTCCTACTTATTATTTTCAATAAGTTATTTACAAAACTCTTCAGTAAATTTCGAAATAAATACTACTGCAGCATTCACTCAAGTATATGCAGAGAATAAAACAATAAGATATACAAGCATAAGAATCAATCACATAGACACAGTTATTTTTGGACAATTGTCCCTGGAAAAACCCAATGCGGGAAAACCGGTGCAACAGATGAGGGTTTATATATTATTCTTCAGCAATAAAATTCTTTACAAGGAAAAGACTGGCAAACTTCTTTAGAAAACACTTGAGATAAATTTTCACGACCCTTCTGGAGAATTTCTAACACCCGGGAGACTCACAGCTCCCCTCTGCATCACTCTACGTGTCTCTCTGCGCAGTCCCTGTGTGAGACTGCGTCACTCTGCACTGCCTTCTCTGGCCTTCTACATCCTTCTCTCCTCAACCTCTTTCACTGTTGATTCCCTCTGCTTCCTTTGCCCTGCAACTCTCCCTCTGATATCGAATTCTATTCCTTCAGAATCGACTTCCTTTGGGTTACCAAGTGTTTACCCGGCTTGCTTTCCAAACGACCCTCAAGCCTTCTTTTATAATCTTCTCATTGATGAATCAACGGCCCAGGTTAGAAGTCTAATCAATGGCTGAGATTAGAACTTGACTTGATCTTCATTCTCTAGAAGATTCACACTCTGTTTTATTAATGCCCATTAATTATTTAATTTCTCTAAGTTTAGACTTAGGGTCTCCATTGAAATAATTAATTATTTTAATAAAACATGAACCGAGTGGAATTTCCACAAACGGTTTCTGGGTTCTTTGGAATACTGATGGCCAAGCCTCATTACAAATTTTGAGACTTGGAACACTTTCCGATGCTACAAAAATCAACAATCCCTCTTAGCAAGGAAAGTGTTCTAGCAATATGCCTGCTACATGTTGCTCTGTCTTGAAGCATCCTCTGTGTTGTTGATGCTTGGTTGTTGCCCCTCATCTGCTACACTGTTTCCCTCTGTACTATTGCCTATGACACTGTCACTGTCACTGCCTCATCTGTACCGCAGCTCCCTCTGAATCCTGAGCCTATCCATTCCTGCTATTGAAATGGATTCTTGGTCATCCCCATCTTTTTTCTGAAATAGACAAACTTTGTCTTCCCTAGAGCTTTCGTGAGGATATCTGCCACTTGTTCTCCTGTTGGAGTGTACTTCAATTGTACAACTCCCCGTTGGACACAATCTCTGATGAAGTGACACCCGATGTCAATGTGCTTCAACCGATCATGAAACACAGGACTTTCAGAGGGCTTGATGCAACTCTGATTATCACATAGAATGTTGGTCGCCTCCATATTTTCCTTGAGTAAGTTCACAAGCAATTTTCGAAGCCATATGGCCTCACAAGAAGTTGTAACTTGTGCTTGCTGCCACATATTCTGCCTCTGTTGAGCTCAGAGCCACAAATTTATGTTTCTTGTTGCACCAGGAGGTCATTCCTGATCCAACATTGAAACAGTACCCACTGGTACTTTTCCGATCTATTGGGCTCGCAGCACAGTCTGTGTCAGTGAACCCACTCAACCTGATGTCAATGCCTCAGGTGTATTTCAGTCCAAGCTTGATTGTTCCTTGAAGATATTTGAGAACATGCGCGGTTGTTGCCCAATGAGCCCTCCTTGGTTCCACCATGAACTGATTAAGAGTATTAACAGCAAACAGATGCCTGGCCTCGTGTTGACCAGATACATCAAAGATCCTATGAGCTGCCTATACAAGGTAGGATCAGCCTCATCATCTTCGGACATGTCAATTTTCTTCCAGTTGGTAATCAATGGAGTAGCCATGGGTCTACAGTCCTCCATCTAAAACCTCTTCAGAATTACTATAGTATACCTTCCTTTACCAAGAAAGATCTCACCATTTTGTTGACAAACTTCCAACCCCATAAAATAATGCATCAACCCTAGATCCTTCATGTCAAATTCTGCAACTAAATTCTCCTTGCAGTCTTTGATGAGCCTAGATGATCTTGTCATAAATAGATCATCTACATACAGCACCAGTATCAGAGGCTCATTCCCTACCCTTAGATAGTAGAGATTGGGATCTGCATCACTCTTGACAAATCCCATCTTCTGCAAGTAGCTATCAATTCGACCATATCAAGCTCTAGGGGCTTGCTTCAGTCCATACAAGGCTTTCTTGAGCCTGCACACATGAGTTTTCTGCTCATGCGTCTCAAAGCCCTCTAGTTGTTCAATATACACTTCTTCTTCTATCACCCCATTCAGGAACGCAGTCTTGACATCCATCTAGTGAATCTCCCATCCCATCTGCGCAACAAACGGATATCATGGATCTAGTGAAAGTATATCGGGCTACTAAGGTGTAATATCCCATTTCGGGGATATCTCTAAAACACAGCAAACTCTAACCAGAGATGGACTGTGAGGGCGTTTACCAGATATTTCACCTCTGAGAAGAGGGTGAGATCTGGAGGCTACCTGGCCCTTTCCAGACTCTGTCTAAGAGTACGAGATAAACACACCAAGTGGTATAGAACTAGAATGCCCGAAAATATATAAAGATAACAGTACAGCAGACATACAATAGCATAGAAAGAATGTACGACAAATCATCCAGAAAAATAGAGAGAGAATGCTAAGCCATTTTATTAGACTGAGAAATATAATGAAGTACAATAGGTGATCAGAGAGATGGCACCTAGACTTGCTCAAGGCAAGTGAAGAAATACTCTCAGAATAACCAGGGAAATGGCTGCTCTCTGAACTGCATCCTAGCTGCTGGAAAACTGTTGTGTCGCTGCTACTGCTGAAATGAACTGATGACTAGGGGTTGTTCCCCTTGCCAGAATGAGCTGAAAATCTGCAATCCTCCTCTACTCACCAATCTCGGCAAAACCCAAAAATCATATCAGAAATGGTTGACCCTCGAAAAACACCCCCTTGGGGAATTACGCTGGCCTCCAAGGCTCTACGCAGATGCTGAATAGGAATGAATGAAATACGGCCTCAAACTCCACCAAAATCCTCCCAAAGGCAAAGGTTGATCCTCTGCTCAATCTCCCAGCTCAGAACCCCTGCAAGAATCCCAATCCAGAGCTCCTCCTGGATGGACTGTGTCCTCCCTCTCAATGACTGCACAGTCTCTCTGAATGCTCGGCTCCGCAACAAAAACCAAACACCAACCCTCCCGCAAAATGCTGAAGAAACTACCTTGCCCGAGCAGGCACTCGAAGTCCCCCGGGGTTAAGGGCGAGATCTCCGATCGGAGACACTCAATGCACTAAACAGTGCTGCAGACAGGCTAAACAGCCAGCGTGCTCAAGAAGTCAAAACGACCAGCTCAATATCATCAACAACGAATGAATGAAATGAGGAGGCTCCTCCCTCTTTTATAACGTTGGCCTTCTTCCAAACCCTAAGGCCCATCTCCTCAACGTAGCCTCCCTCTTGCCACGTGCTCCTCCTCATCTGCGCAGTCTCTCCTAGTGCATACGTGGGTCCCCTCTCTACGTGGTGCTTGGCCCCCCTTGGCTCCCTTTAAGTCACAACGTTGTGCTACTAGGGAGTGGGTTTTATTCCAAAAGTGAGTTAGACCCTCTCTACTCACCTTTTTATTTATTAATAAACTATAGATGGCAAAATTGAGCAAAATCGAATATTCCAATTAGCCACTGCTAATTAGGAATATTACATGGGGCGAAGGTCTCTTCATAATTTATCCCTTCCTTCTGAGCATACCCCTTAGCCACAAACTTGGCTTTAAATTTCTCGATGTTGCCATCTGCAGCATATTTGATCTTGTACATCCATCTTGAACCTACAACTAATCTACCCTGAGGTCTGGGAACAACTTCCCAGACATCATTCGTCATGATGGAACTGCGTTCTTCCACCATCACATTAACCCATACATGGTGTTGAGCTGCATCCCGAAAACTAAAGGGTTCCCCAACCTGCGCTACCAAAGCTTGGTACCTTTCAAGTTGCCTGTGCTGCCTCTTCTCATTTATGGGAGCTCCAAAAAACTCTTCTGTGTCCCTCAGAATTTGTCGTAATTCCCTGCTCGTCCTACCACTAGTAGTGGATGGATCTACCTGCTCTCCTTCCTACAAGTCCTCGAGAGATGTATCCCTTGGATCCCCATGCCTTGGAGAGGCACTCGTATTACCCTCTACAGGTCGTTGTGGTTGGACCAGCAGATCCTCCTCAGACTGCGTAGCAGAAGGCATCTTTCGGGATTCCTGAAGGCCCTTTCCTCCATGAACTTCACATCCCGCCGCACTACAACTTTCCTGCTCTCAAGAATGTAAATGTGGTAAGCCTTTACGTTCTCGTTATATCCCACCAGATATCCCATTTCCGCAGTCTTATCCAGTTTCTTCCTCTTCTCTTCAGGCACATGACAATATGCCGCACTGTCAAAGATCCTAAAGTGGCTCACTTCAGGCTTGCTACCAGTGAAGACACTTTCTGAAGTGATCTTACCTAATGCGTCGTGAGGAATCTTGTTTATGTACGTAGACAGTTGTATTACAAGCTTCAGCCCACAGGAATTTGGGCATGTCTTGATCATACAGCATTGCCCTTGCAGCCTCGACAGTAGTTCTATTCTTTCTCTCTGCAATAACATTCTGCTCTGGATTATACAAAGCAGTCCACTCTCTTCTGATGCCTTCCCTTGCGTAGAACTCTGTGAAGTCTTTATCAATGTATCCTCCACAATTTTCTGATCACAGTGTCTTGATCCACTTTCCTGTCAGATTTTCCACCAGAGCTTTAGATTCCTTGAATCGATCAAAGACTTCGTCCTTGGTCTTCAAAAAGTAGATCCAAGTCTTCCTCGAATGGTCGTCAATAAAGGTGACGAAACATTCGGCACCGCTAAGAGCTCTAATGGACATTGGTCCGCAGATGTCCGAGTGTATTAAGCCCAACACACTCTTAGCCCTATTGCCGCTTCTATGGTACGCTGCCTTGGCATGCTTTCCCAATACACACCCTCTATAGACATTGTCTTGCTTGGTGCTCAGCTCTGGAACTCCTGTGACAGTCTTCTTGAGAATTCTTAACACCCCATGGCGCAAGTGCCCCATTCTCCTGTGCCATAGCTCATTCAAATCCTTCTCATCAGTGCTACCTATTAGTGCCATTGGGGATTCAAGTTGTAACTTGTAGAGTTTATTGCTCCTAACTCTGATTTGTGCCTTCTTCTTCCTGTTGAAAAGTGTAACTAGGTCGGTCTTCATTTTGATTATGTAATTATGTAAAAATGAAGAAGGAGAAGTCAAAATAATATATATATTATTGTTGTATATGCTTCATGGGTTTCAGGAGGATAATTTATTAAGTAGATGGACTTCTTCTTGATGTCCAATAGGTTTGAGTTAGTGTCAAATCTAGTCTATCTATATGCCCTAGAACCTTGTAGAATAAACTCTCAATAACGTTGGAAGACAAGCTCAAAATACAGGGAAAAAAAGTTGTCACCTTGCTAGAATACTCCTTGGAGAAGTTGGCCTCACATCAGTTGGACAAGTCGGCTTAAATATCAAACACACCTATTTATATACTGGTCGGCTCAATCACATTTTGCGACAACTATAAATACCCACCTAGGCTACGCAGAACAGGAAGAACAACAGCTCGGAATATATCTTTGTAATTTGCAGACAAAAATCTCAGGAACATTGCAGAGATACCTGTGTCTAGGGTTACGGATCTGTCTAAGTTAATTGAAGTGCGGATACAAAAGAAGATACAAGTGCGAATATAAGAGCAGATACAAGTGCGAATACCTCTGAAATGAATATGAATAAATGAGAAACAGGTTTGTGGATATGTTTGGAAGAACATGCTACAAGCATAGATACATGTACCTACAACATAACAGAAAAATGTCTCGGTGAAGTTTGAGATTTACGGACAAGGATGCAGGAAGAACTTCGATGATATATGACTGTATCAAGTACGAGTTAGGACTGCGTTAAAAGGAGATAGAAAAACGAAGAAGGGATTGCGTTTAAGTACAATGAACAAGTCTGTAATTGTAGAGAGTATCACAGACACAAAGGAACAGAGAAGTCCGAGAATTTCCTTCAGGACCAGTGTTGTTCAGTGCAAGTATGGAAGGGTGCAAGCTGTAAAAGGAGTCTCATAGAACGTGAAAAAGGGAAGACTGTTGAAGGCATAATAACTGAGCTAAGTATTGTTGAATAGAAATCTAGTTTCTCTAAATAGGCAAGTACAGATCGGTGCATAAAGGAAGGTCGAAAGGTAACGTTTTGTATCAAGGTGCTGAAGTATATCTAGAAGACCGAGGCTAGAAAAAGATACTATAAGATGTTGAAGAATCTCTAGAAGGACTAAAGGATTTCACTAAGAACCGAGAGGTTTTGAACCTGGCTTGAAAAGCCTAAATCTATGTCTCTGGTGTTTTTGGTAATTGACTTGATGAAAGACATAATAAGCTAAGAAGAGAAGACATAAGTAAAAGAAGTAAGATCACAAGTAACTATCAAGAAGAGAATTTGTAATAACCTACATCCCTCCAAATTCTCAACATGGTATCAGAGCTAAGGTGCTAGAAAGGGCATAGAGACACTTAAGGATTAGATTTCATGGATGGCACCAAATCAAGGATTTGCTTAGAAGAAAGGTCAGACTTCCACAGTGAAAGAAATAAGACAGTATTATAAAACCATATTAAATGTGCAAGCAGATCATTGAAGTATTGCCATCAAAAGCTTCAAGGCAAGTTACCTATCATCCTTGATCTTTCAAGGAAGCAGCAAATCATCATCAATCACCATTCAAAGGAAGATTCAACCATCTTCAAAGTAAATAAACTAGTAGAAGAAGAAAAGCATCTACTCAAGTAAGTATATCTATGACTTTATATGAATCTATTAAAATGTCTCCTTTGAAAAGAAAGAAACAAATTGTTTGGGGTTTCAAACTTTCCATAGAAGACAAGGACAATGATGTCATGCCAAATTCATGAAGGGAGATATAAGAGTCCAAAGATTCTTATAGAATCCATAAAAGACTTTATCATCTCTGATGTACAAAAATCTAAAATTAGCAAAAGGAGTATATAAGAAATTAGTGGAGTTATTCTCTGTGAGTACTGTAGGAGAAGCAATCTCTATGACCAACTGCAAGAACTAGGAGAGTGCTAAAAGCTTTATGAGAAGAATGGGGAAAATTTCACTTCACAATGATACGGGAAGATAGAATTCATACCATTCCACGATTTAGGGTCTCTATGTAAATAGAGGAAACAAGATTGAAAGCCAAAGTTGTTAGAGGATCAAGTAAGGGAATCAAACCTTTGGAGCCGTGTCCAGGAAGAAAAGAAGATTCGGTAAGTCTTGGTCCTCAGAGTAAAAGAAGAAATGTGGACGAAGCACGATGTCTTGAATATGCTAAACTTGGGCATTAAAATAGAAATTGTCCTTAATCTGAAAAAGTACAAGAGAAATAGGGAAGAAGCCCATGAGAAAAGATCCTGATAAGAAAGAAGAAAGGATCTCCACTACGATTGAGATCATCTTCTCCTTTAAGTGATTTCTATTGGGTATATCATAGGAAGCAGTGTAGCATCTTGATGAAAGCATGGTAGGAGCTCCTGGTGAATCAGCTCCGGGAAAACCTCTCTGATAACATTACTAATGGAAAGCAGTCATCAAAAGCAAGGGTCATCATGGAAGCAAATTTCTGGGATGTGATGACATATTGATGGAGCAGGGCAAGAGAATGAAGCTCTTCATTCTTGAGAAATTGCTACAGGATGGCTCAAGGGTATGAGGTATGTATATATTTATATGCTAACACTGGATGCTATGAAGTCATGTCATATGGTTGCAGGTAATGAACTTCTGTATTTAGAAGTATGATCTATGGAGGAGTATCTCTCAGTGCACGGACAGATGAAATCAACGTAATATGTCCTCGTGAAATATGAGGTAGTTGTATATGAACGAGAAACTAGAGAGGTTGTAAGTTCCTGGGAATGGAGAACGTGCAGAAAGGGAGACATCATGAAATGCAACCATGTCAAGAGGCAGTTACCATCTGGAAACCAAGAAGATGTGACTAGGAGATCTCCTGGAAAGATATGTAAACTCTAACGAAATTCTGGTAAAGAAGAAGACCTTTGACAAAAGCATATCATTAGGAGATGTGTCAATCTGTATGAAGGATGTCGATGCCTACAGGAAGATGTCATGGTGAAAGATCGTCACTAAGGTAACTTTTGTTCTAAAAGGTTCATATGAATATGTTTGTCTGGATGAAATTTGTGTAAGGTTGCTAATCATGAGAAAGGATGTATGATCCTTGGAGATGATTCAAAGAAAAGCAGCATGGCATAACAATGGACCGGATAAAGAAAGTCTGATGAATCACTTTCTGATAGTTGACATGACTCAGGATGGAAGTGATGGATGATTTGTGCCCCCTATGAAGCTAAAAGTTGAAGATTCCTCAATATCGAAATCCATGACATCGAGGACAGGAATTCTTCATGAGTAGCTGGGTGTCTCACCATTGCTGTTGAAGGTCCCTGGTTAAGAGGGAGCCTGATGATAAGTTTCTTACTTGGAAGAAACTTGGTAATTCCTAAGAATGAGCTTAGGTTCATTCCTTGTAAAGGAATGAGTACATTCCCTTGTGGAATAGGTCCTCCCTGGTTGAGAGGGAGAGATAGACACACCATTCTAGTCTTCACTTGGGAAGACAGAATGGAGGATTGGGTAATCATCTGGCATTCGATACTCTTTAAGAATGTATTACGGCATTCAAGATAAGAGTAGTCGGGACCGATATTCTTTGAGGGCTAGCTACCCAAGAGAAGAATAGTCCAAAAAGGTTATACTTTAAGAACACCTGGGTGGAGTATGTACCTTGGAGAGACAATGACAATGGTGTCTATAATTCATGTGTCTCGCCAGCATTGTAGCCCATTGTCTTGTTGAGAGATGGGGCTGTCAGTCAAGGCCTTGCACTAGGACAATGTTGGTTGATATGATGCTATACAGATGTAATTACCAATCCGATTCTTCTTATGAGATTCTTCAGTTTGAAAGAGACCATGTACCTGTATGAATACCTCCCTAGTTAAGAGGGACTGTTGAAAAGTGTAACTAGGTCGGTCTTCATGTTGACTATGTAATTATGTAAATATGAAAAAGGGGAAGTCAAAATAATATATATATTATTGTTGTATATGCTTCATGGGTTTCATGAGCATAATTTATTAAGTAGAAAGACTTTTTCTTGATGTCCAATAGGTTTGAATTAAGTGTCAAATCTAGTCTAGTTGTATGCCCTAGAACCTTGTAGAATACGCTGTCAATAACGTTGGAATACAAGCTCAAAATGCAGGGAAAAACAGTTGTCACCTTGCTGGAATACTCCTTGGAGAAGTCGGCCTCACATCGGTTGGACAAGTCGGCTTAAATATCAAACACACCTATTTATATACTGGTCGGCTCAATCACATGCTGCGACAACTATAAATACCCACCTAGGCTACGCAGAACAAGAAGAACAATAGCTCGGAATATATCTCTATAATTTGCAGACAGAAATCTCAAGAACATTGCGGAGGTACCTGTGTCTAGGGTTACGAATCTATCTAAGTTAATTTAAGTGCAGATACAAAAAAAGATACTAGTGCGGATACAAGAGCATATACAAGTGCGAATACCTCTAAAAAGAATACGAAGAAATGAGAAACAAGTTTGTGGATATGTTTGGAAGAACATGCTACAGTTATAGATACATGTACCTACAGCATAACAGAAAAATGTTTTGGTGAAGTCTGAGATTTACGGACAAGGATGCAGGAAGAACTTCATTGATATATGACTGTATCAAATACAAGTTAGGACTGTGTTAAAAGGAGATAGAAAAACGAAGAAGGGACTGTGTTTAAGTACAGTGAACAAGTCTGTAATTGTAGAACGTATCACAGACACAAAGGAACAAAGAAGTCCGAGAATTTCCTTCAGGACCGGTGTTGTTCAGTGTAAGTATGGAAGGGTGCAAGCTGTAAAAGGAGTCTCATAGAACGCGAAAAAGGGAAGATTGTTGAAGGCATAATAACTGAGCTAAGTATTATTGAATAGAAATCTAGTTTCTCTAAATAGGCAAGTACAGATCAGTGCATAAAGGAAGGTCGAAAGGTAACGTTGTGTATCAAGGTGCTGAAGTATATCTAGAAGACCGAGGCTAGAAAAAGATACTATAAGATGTTGAAGAATCTCTAGAAGGACTAAAGGATTTCACTAACAACTGAGAGGTTTTGACCCTGGCTTGAAAAGCCTAAATCTATGTCTCTGGTGTTTTTAGTAATTGACTTGATGAAAGACATAATAAGCTAAGAAGAGAAGACATAAGTAAAAGAAGTAAGATCACAAGTAATTATCAAGAAGAGAATTTGTATTAACCTACAGCCCTCCAAATTCTCAACACTTCCAACTCAGGTGTTTGACGTATACTCTATTGCCAATGAAGTAAATGTCATAGCCTTTGTTTTGAAGCTGCGACACAGGGAGTAAGTTCATCCTCAAACCAAGCACATGCAACATATTGGTGGCCCGATGCTTATTACCAGTTCTGTTTGAAACACTATGGTACCTCTTTCAACAGGGGTACATTTTGCCTTATTTCCCATGGTGATTTTAAAGTTCATCTGCTCTTCTTCATGGTCATTTATGCACCAAATTCTGTCCTTTAGATCTGCACTTTTCAACGGCTATATAACCTTAGACAGATCTGCATTTTCTATTCCTTCTTCAACGTTGTCCAACCTTAGACTAATCCGCAAATTCTGCTCCTTTTTCAACGTTGTTCAATCTCATACTAATCCGCAATTCTTATGACTGAGATCTTGACCAAAAATCTCAGACATGTCTCAATTATGTTCACTGTAAATTATGCGAAGTTTTCTGGCCTATTTATAGTTATTCGACCCTATAATTAGCCGACCTATTTAGTGAACTATTGGGACATAATTTGAGCCGACCTTTCTAGCATTTTTCAAGCCGACTTTACAAGGTTTATCTCCAGCATCTTGTCCACTATTTGTTGTAAAATGTAACTAGGTCGATCTTCATGTTGACTATGTAATTATGAAAAGGAGGAGACAAAGATAATAAAATGTATTTTGTTGTACTTGTTTCATGGGTTTCATGAGCAAGATTTTATTATGTAGATAGAGTTCTTCTTGATGTCTATTAGGTTCTTGTCTTCTAGGTATAAATAGGATTAAGTGTCAAAATAATGAAGGATCCAGTTCAGATGGATATGCTCCAAGACCTTGTAAAGAAGCTCTCAACAAATATGGTGCTCAAGATCAGCATTGGAACATCTCCTCAAAACAGCCTATAAACAGTGGACAAGATATTGGAGATAAACCTTGTAAAGTCAGCTTGAAAAATGTTGGAAAGGTAGGCTCAAATTATGTCCCAACGGTTCACTAAATAGGTCGGCTAATTATAGGGTCGAATAACTATAAATAGGCCAGAAAACTTCGCATAAATTACAGTGAACAGTATTGAGACATGTCTAAGATTTTCGGTCAAGATCTCAATCATAAGAATTGCGGATTAGTATGAGATTGAACAGCGTTGAAAAAGGAGCAGAATTTGCGGATTAGTCTGAGGTTGGAGAGCGTTGAATAAGCAACAGAAAATGCAGATCTGTCTAAGGTTATATAGCAGTTGAAAAGTGCAAATCTAAAGGACAGAATTTGGTGGAGATTCAAGAGTATAAATGGCAGACGGTACAGGAGTACAAATTGAAGAAACAATGCATATTTGAAGGTAAAAACAAAGTCTGAAGGTCTAACGTCTGAAGGTCAATGTGAAGTGCTTAAATGCAAATCTGAAGTTTAATGTAAGGAAGGTAAATCTGTGATTTACCTTCCTACAATAAAAGTGTTACTTCTACTTAAACATTTGTGTCCTGTGCATTTTGATAATTGAATTGATGAAAGATTAACGAAGAGAATACATAAGATACACAAGCAAGCTCACAAGTAATTATCAAGAAGAGAATTTGTATTAATCTTAAGCCCTCCAAATTCTCAACATGGAATCAGAGCTATGGCAAAAGAAGATCACCTTATTGGCAAGAAGATTTTCGAATTAGAGAAAAGTTACTGTCTGAGATCAAATTCAGAGAGAAGTTTGGTACTTTTACAAAGAAGAAGTTGGGTGCTATTGCAGAGATACAAGCTTGGTGGTATTGACACAAGTTCGATGCAATTTCAATGATACAAATTCTCAACAACTTCAACATCGTGCATCATAGTAATTGGGTCAAGGAAATCTAAGGGTCATCTCTGTCTATACTTTAGATAGGCCGAGGACTTCTTTAGTAATATATAGGTCTCCCATACAGTGCAGACAAGGGTGATTGAAAGATTGCAATATCTGCTAAAGATCTCGGTCTTGAGCTTACAGATTTTAGATAACTTAGAGAAGAACTAAAGATATACATCAAAGCAAGAAAGATCTTTGTATTGAGATCAAGGATAAGAAGACTGTAAGAGGCCAAGGCTAAAAGTGCAGAAAAAGGAGTTTACTACGAACCAAGCTTTCCTAGGACTGGTGCAGAAGAGTGCAGAAAAGAAGGCTTTATCATCATTACAACAAAGATCTAATCCTTACCCTTGAAGAAGATCATCCAAAGACAAAGCACTAACACATCTTTTTTTCACCGCCATCAAAGAAATCAAGCTAAAGACTTTATCTTCACTTATCAAGTAAGTATCTTTCATTCTATAATCAAATTTGGTTAAATGACTTTGTTTTTGCAAGGAGATCTATAAGCTGGTTAGGTTACCAAGAATCCTTGCATGAGGAGGATAGTCACAGTCCTCAAAGAAAGCAAAGTCATGAAAAATCTATGAAGGATAAGACGATAAGATGGACAACGTAACAAATAGACAAGAAAATTACCTCATTCAACTAGTGGTCTCTATACTAGATGGAAAAAGACAAATCAAGGGCAAATTGTTGAAGGATAAGAGACTCAAACATCTACATAAGGAAAAAGGGAAGTTGAGGAAATTACAAGAAAGATGGTCCTAAAGGGACAAATCTCAATAAGAGAAAGAAAAGAAGATTCAAGGAAAATCACGCAAACTTTTGAATATGGAATTAATTTCTGTTGGTTATATGATAGGAAGCAATGTAGCATCCTGATCTAAGCATGGCAGCAACTCCTAGTGAGTCAACTCCAGGAAAACCTCTTTAACAAACTTTAAGAAAGTAGTCATCAAGAGCAAGGGTCATCATAGAAACATACTTCTAGGATGTGATGACATATTGATGAAACAAGCCAAGGGAATGAAGTTATTCATTCCTAAAAATTGCTACAGCATGACTCAAGGGAAAAAGGTATGAGGTATGTATATATTTATACGCTGACATTGGATGCTTTGATGTCATGTTATATGGTTACAGGTAATGAACTTATGTACTTAGAAGTATGAACTATTAAAGAGTATCTCTCAGTGCATAGACAGATGAAATCAACATAATATGTCCTCATGGTATATGAGGTGGTTGTTGAAAGTTCCTGGTAATGGAAAATGTGCAGAAAGGAAGAGATCAGGAAATACAACCATGTCTTGAAATAGGTATAATTCAGAGGCCAAGTAGATGTGACTTTTAGATCTCCTAGGAAGATATGTAGACTCTAACGAAAGTTTGGAAACCCTTAGCAAAAACATATCATTAGGAGATGTGTCAATCTGTATAAAGGATACCGATGCCTACAAGAAGATGTCATGATGAAAGATCATCACTAAGGTAACTTTCGTTCTAAAAGTTAATATGAATATGTTTATCTCGATGAATCTGTGCAAGGTTGCTAATCATGAGAAAGGATGTATGATCCTTGGAAATGATTCGAAGGAAAGCAGCATGAAAATGGACAAGATAAAGGAAGTCTGATGAATCACTCTGATAGCTAACATGACTCAGGATGGAAGTGATGGATGATCTGTGCCCTATGAAGCTAAAAGTTGGAGATTCCTCTATATCGAAATCCATGACATCGAGAACAGGGATTCTTCATGAGCAGCTGGGTGTCTCACCACTGTTGTTGGAGATCCCTGGTTAAGAGGGAGCCTGATGGTAAGTTTCTTACTTGGAAGAAACTTGGTAATTTCTAAGGATGAGCTTAGGAACATTCTTTGCATAAGAATGAGTACATTTCCTTGTGGAATAAGGTCCTCCCTGGTTGAAAGGGAGAGATAGACACATCATTCTGGTCTTGGGAAGACAGAATGGAGGATTGGGTAATCATCTGGCATTCGATACTCTTTGAGAATGTGATAGGGAATTCAAGATAAGAGTAGTCGGGTACCGAAATTCTTTGAGGGATAGCTACCCAAGAGAAGAATAGTCCAGGAAGGTCATAGTTTGGGAACACCCGAGTGGAGTATGTACCTTGGAGAGACAATGGCAAAGGTGTCTATAAGTCGTGTGTCTCGTCAGCATTGAAGCCCATTGTCTCATTAAAGAGATGGGGTTGTTAGTCAAGGCCTTGCACTAGTACAATGCTGGTTGAAATGATGCTATATAGATGCGATTACCAATCCGATTTTTCTTATGAGATTCTTTAAGGTTGAAAATGATCATGTAACTATATGAATACCTCCCTAGTTAAGAGGGAGTGTTGTAAAATGTAACTACGTCGGTCTTTATGTTGACTATGTAATTATGAAAAGGAGACAAAGATATGTATTTTGTTGTACTTGCTTCATGGGTTTCATGAGCAAGATTTTATTATGTAGATAGACTTCTTCTTGATGCTTATTAGGTTCTTGTCTTCTAGGTATAAATAGGCTTAAGTGTCAAAATCATAAAGGATCCAATTCAGAAGGATATGCTCCAAGACCTTGTAAAGAAGCTCTCAACAAATATGGTGCTCAAGATCAGCGTTGGAACATCTCCTCAAAACAGCCTATAAATAGTGGACAAGATGCTGGAGATAAACCTTGTAAAGTCGGCTTGAAAAATGCTAGAAAGGTCGGCTCAAATTATGTCCCAACAGTTCACTAAATAGGTTGGCTAATTATAGGGTCTAATAACTATAAATAGGCCAGAAAACTTCACATAATTTACAGTGAACAGTATTGAGACATGTCTGAGATTTTCGGTCAAGATCTCAGTCATAAGAATTGCGGATTAGTATGAGATTGAACAACGTTGAAAAAGGAGCAGAATTTGCGGATTAGTCTAAGGTTGGACAACGTTGAAGAAGGAATAGAAAATGCAGATCTGTCTAAGGTTATATAGCAGTTGAAAAGTGCGGATCTAAAGGACAGAATTTGGTGCAAATTCAAGAGTATAAATGGCGAAAGGTACAGGAGTACAAATTGAAGGAACAATGCAGATCTGAAGGTAAAAACGAAGTCTGAAGGTCTAAGGTCTGAAGATAAAAGCGAAGTCTGAAGGTCTAAGGTCTGAAGGTCAATGTGAAGTGCTGAAATGCATGTTAAGCTCCCAACGCGCCGATTTCTGGAAATAACTGTAGTAATTATTTCTGGAAACCAACTGCAGTGATTTCCTTAATTTATGGAAACCAACTGTAGTAATTTCCTTAAATTACGGAAATCAACCACAGTTAATTAATTTCTTTTTGAGAGCTTCTGAAGTGGTCCATTACTCCCACTGCAGTTCTCTACCATGATTTGTGGAACACTTGACACATAGCCAACAGAAGCTTGATGGAGTCTTGGCTATAAATATTTATGTTTGGTCCCCAAGCTCACTAACTCAATCCTTTTCAGTTTTACACCATCAAGTTAGAGTGAGCAGAGCTTGGAAGTACCTTCAGATTTAATGTATTCTTTTTCTTTCTGCTTGTGTGAGAGATTTTGGGAGAGTTTTGTAAATCCAAGATCGGAGTTTGCAAAGTTTTTTTATCTCTCCGTTTTAACTGTTACTCTGAAGGTTTTCTCCTCGCACTGGACTACGCATCGTGAGCAATTAATTTTTGTTAAAAGTGGTAATTGCATTGAAACTAACTACTGGATTTGATTGAGCCGATGCATTGTGCAAACACTTTATGAACCATTGTTGTTCTCCCTTGGTGCTTTCTGTGGGCACTATTCTTCGTGAACTTTGGTTGTCGATTAGTGGACTTCAGTGCGTGGCTTGTGAGTTTGACGAGTTGACTTAGAAATTGGGGATTGAGGCAAAATCTGGGGTAGATCAGGTGACATTCTGAATGTGAGTAGCATCAATGGCTGGAGGTATGATTTATTGGGCATTAATTTTTATTTTTCAATTCTTTTAAAGTATTTATTCCGCATTAAGAATCGTTATTTAAGCTAACATTTGGTATCAAAGCAACTATTATCTCTGCCTTGGTGATAATAGACATGTTTGGATAAAATGTCATATTTTAAGAATTTTCTGAATTAAAGCATTTATTTGGAAATATGTCTAATTTTTGCTCGTATTTAATTTTGCATGAATTAATTATTTCTGCTCTAATTAAAACATGCTATTTTGGATGAGTATACGAGACCAATCGTTAAATGTTATGCATAAATTTTATAGTTTTATTTATGCAAATTATCATTATTCTCATATCAAGTTAATTTTTATGTAAATAATGTCTAGTGACCCATATAATTTTGATTGATTACAAAACAACCACAGCATCTCTAATTAAATAAAATTATATATTATAATTGATTAGGATCACATAAAGAATATTTAGAGATTAATTGTAATTAATTATACTAAATATAATAAATTTTATCCCACAAGAATTTTTGTTATATTTATATAATTAATTAGGATAAAATATTCATAACTTACCCACAGGAGTTATGAATTAATAGTTTTATCATAAAGTTCAAAACTAAAATAGAATTTATATCAAATTATAATCATAATATACCCCTAGAATTATGAATTAAGTGAATAATTTGATAAATTCTATCATAAAGAATAACTGAATCTACTTGAATTGAAAATTTAGTCCACAGACAATTTTTATGTCATTAGATTCAATTTTAAGCATGATTTACATTGGTAAAGCATGAAATTTTATTTAGGCTTCAATTTTAACATAAGCATGTGATCTTTAATTTTATGCAATTGTACAACCTGCAAATTTCTCTGAAATTCGTACTAATATCCCTTAACTTAAGGGAGATAACTATAAGGTCTGGAAGGACAGAGTTCTCCTTCATTTGGGGTGGATGGACATAGACTATGCTATTAGGAAAGATGAACCACCGGCACTCAATAATACCAGCACTGTAGCGGACATCATGCTTTATAAATGATGGGAACGATCTAATCGCCTAAGCATGATGTTCATTAAGACTAAAATTTCAGCTGGTATTCGTGGTTCCGTTGAACAGCATGAAAAGGTCCGAGACTTGCTGAAAGCCATTGATGATCAATTCGTCACTTCAGACAAGGCACTAGCAAGCACCCTAATCATGAAGTTCTCATCCCTAAGGCTCACCAGTGTGAAAGGTGTGCACGAGCACATCATGCAAATGAGGGACACTGTGGCTCAATTGAAGAAACTCGAGGTTGAAATATCAGAGTCTTTCCTGGTGCACTACATCCTGAACACCCTTCCGCACCAATACAGACCCTTCAAAATCTCATACAACACACATAAGGATAAATGGTCAATTAATGAACTCATGACCATGTGTGTTCAAGAGGAAGAGAGACTAGTGATGGAAATGGGAGAAAGTGCAATGCTGGCAACGTGAGGAAAGGGAAAATCTCAAGCCAATCGGAAAGGGAAAGGTAAAATACCTCCCCAAGCCGATATCAAGAAGGATTCCAAGTGTTTCTTCTGTAAAAAGAAGGGACACATGAAGAAGGAATGCGCCAAATTTCAGAAATGGCTTGCGGACAAAGGTAATCCAATCTCGTTTGTTTGTTATGAAACTAATATGGTTAATGTCAATTTTAACACCTGGTAGATTGATTCTGGATCAACAATTCACATTTCGAATTCCTTGCAGAGTTTGCAAAACCTAAGGCAGCCAGTGGGCAATGAGCAAAGCATCTTATTAGGAAACAAGATGGGCTCGCATGTGGAAGCTATAGGAACATGCTATTTAACTTAAATAGTGGCTTTGTTTTAGAATTAGAAAAGACTTTTTATGTACCAAATTTTTCTAGAAACTTGATTTCAGTTTCAAGGCTTGTACCTTTCGGATATTCCTTTAACTTTTCAGAAACATCCTTCAGTTTATTTTATAAATCTGATTGTGTTGGGAATGGTATTTTGTCTAATGGTCTTTACTGCATTAATTTACAAAACAATGTCACTTATGATTCAATGCGTGTTCACACTGGCACTAAAAGATGTGATATTAATGAAAATTCCTCTAAATTATGGCACTGGAGACTAGGTCATATCTCCATAGAAAGAATTAAAAGAGTGGTAAATGAAGGCGTACTTAATACTCTGGATTTTACTGATTTTGAGACTTGTGTGGACTGCATAAAGGGAAAGCAAACCAACAAGTCAAAGAAAGGTGCCAATAGGAGTTCAGACATATTAGAGATCATACATACTGATATATGTAGTCCAGACATGGACTCACATGGTCAGAGATACTTCATCTCTTTTATAGATGATTACTCACGATATATGTATCTCTACATGCTTCATAAAAAGAGCGAAGCATTAGATGCCTTTAAGATTTTTAAGGCTGAAGTAGAGAAACAATGCAGCAAGCAAATTAAGATCGTGAGATCAGATAGAGGTGGAGAATATTATAGTAGATACACAGAAGATGGACAAGCACCTGGGCCATTCACAAAATTTCTTCAAGAGCATGGGATTGTTTCCCAATACACCATGCCTGGTTCACCCGACCAGAATGGTGTAGCAGAAAGAAGAAATCGAACATTATTGGACATGGTGCGGAGTATGCTTAGCAACTCCAATCTTCCTAAATCCTTGTGGACTGAAGCACTTAAG
Organism: Pinus albicaulis; assembly: GCA_034641835.2. Lineage (NCBI taxonomy): Eukaryota > Viridiplantae > Streptophyta > Pinopsida > Pinales > Pinaceae > Pinus > Pinus albicaulis. The sequence continues at coordinate 1,338,943,476 of CM076581.1, read as the reverse complement.
ACGACAGTGTATATATTAAACCTAGTTCCAACCAAGGCTGTTCCTAAAACGCCATTTGAATTATGGAAAGGTTGGAAACCGAGTTTGCGACATATGCGCGTTTGGGGATGCCCGTCTGAAGTGAGAATATATAATCCACAAGAGAAGAAGCTGGACCCAAGGACCATTAGTGGGTATTTCATTGGATATGCTAAAAGGTCTAAAGGTTACAGATTTTATTGTCCATCTAACAGCACTAGGATTGTGGAATCAAGAAATTCAAAGTTTCTTGAAAATGACTTGATCACTGGGAGCGATCAAGCCAGGAACATAGTTTCTAAGAAGGATCATTCAGAATTTCAACCTTCCACCTCAAGTGATAGATTGGTTATTGTTCACGGCACCCCTCAAGTACAAACTGGTGTTGAACAACCAATTGTTGAAGTTCCACACGCTGCTAACGACATTCCAGTAGATCAGATAGTTCAAAAATTGCCAAGAATTTTTGAACGACGAGTTGAACCACATACTTCTCAGGAAGATAGTGTTACAACATTAAGAAGATCTACTAGACCAAAGAGATCAGCAATTTCTGATGATTATGTTGTGTATCTGCAAGAATCTGACTACAACATTGGAGTCGAAAATGATCCCGAGTCTTTTTCACAAGCCATGAGTTGCAAAGAATTAGAATTATGGTATGATGCCATGAAGGAAGAGATGAATTCTATGAAGAGTGACGAAGTCTGGGATCTTGTTGAGTTGCCTAATGGTGCAAAAGCCATTGGATGTAAATGGGTCTTTAAGACAAAGAAAGACTCATTTGGCAACATTGAGAGATACAAGGCAAGACTTGTTGCAAAGGGATTCACTCAGAAAGAAGGAATCGATTACACGGAGACTTTCTCTCCTGTATCTAAGAAAGATTCCTTGCGCGTTATTATGGCATTAGTAGCCCATTTTGACTTGGAATTGCACCAAATGGATGTGAAAACGGCATTTCTCAATGGAGATCTAGAGGAGGAGGTTTACATGAAACAACCTGAAGGATTCTCCTCTAGTGATGGTGAGCAATTGGTTTGCAAGCTCAAGAAATCATTATATGGATTAAAACAGGCATCCCGCCAATGGTATTTGAAATTTCATAATGTAATTTCTTCTTTCGGCTTTGTAGAAAACATTATGGATGAATGGATATACCTGAAAGTCAGTGGGAGTAAAATTTGTTTTCTTGTTTTATATGTGGACGACATTTTGCTAGCAACCAATGATAAGGGTTTGTTGCATGAGGTGAAACAATTCCTCTCTAAAAATTTCGATATGAAGGATATGGGTGAGGCATCTTATGTCATTGGCATTAAGATCCATAGAGACAGATTTCGAGGCATCTTGGGTCTGTCTCAAGAAACCTATATTAATAAAATTTTAGAGAGATTTCGGATGAAGGATTGTTCACCAAGTGTCGCTCCCATTGTGAAGGGTGATAGGTTCACTTTGAACCAATGCCCGAAGAACGACTTTGAAAGGGAAAAAATGAAGAACATTCCATATGCTTCTGTTGTCGGAAGCCTAATGTATGCTCAAGTCTGCACAAGACCTGACATTGCATTTGTTGTGGGAATGTTGGGACGATATCAGAGTGATCCAGGTTTAGACCACTGGAGAGCTGCAAAGAAAGTAATGAGGTACCTTCAAGGAACCAAAAACTACATGCTTATGTATAGACGGACGGACAATTTGGAAGTAATTGGCTACTCAGATTCTGACTTTGCTGGATGTGTTGATTCATGCAAATCAACATCAGTATGCATTTTTATGATGGTCAGTGGAGCTGTATCATGGAGGAGTGCCAAGCAGACCTTGATTGCCACTTCCACTATGGAAGTCAAGTTCGTCTCCTGTTTTGAGACTACTTTACATGGTGTATGGCTTAAGAATTTCATTTCTGGGCTTAGAATTATGGATTCTATCTCTAAGCCATTAAGAATATATTGCGACAATTCAGCTGCTGTTTTTATGGCTAAGAACAACAAAAGTGGGAGTCGAAATAAACACATCGACATTAAGTATTTCGCTATAAAGGAACGTGTTAAAGAAAAGAAAGTGGTCATTGAGCACGTTAGCACTGAGTTGATGATAGCTGATCCTTTGACTAAGGGCATGCCACCGTTTAAATTCAAGGATCATGTAATGAATATGGGACTTGGTTCCATTATGTAGTTTCTCATTGTATGAACAATGTTATTTTTAATGAAATTCTGAATTATTGTGATGTTTTTCTCATATTTATGTGCACCTTAATTTGATTTGAGAGAATTCATCTGGGTAGGACCAAGAATAAACATAGGGTTTATTCATTAAGACCTTGTTGCCACATAAATTTTAATAGAAATAAATACATAGTAATACATGGAAGATAATACTCATCATTAGAGGACTTATCGCCATGATTCATGTATCTATTACTTAATACATATTATCAATGGGTTTTAAGATGAGACATTAAGATTGGAAGTATGGACCAAGTGGGAGAATGTTAAGCTCCCAACGTGCCGATTTCTGGAAATAACTGTAGTAATTATTTCTGGAAACCAACTGCAGTGATTTCCTTAATTTATAGAAACCAACTGTAGTAATTTCCTTAAATTACGGAAATCAACTGCAGTTAATTAATTTCTTGTTGAGAGCTTCTAAAGTGGTCCATTACTCCCACTGCAGTTCTCTACCATGATTTGTGGAACACTTGACAAATAGCCAACAGAAGCTTTATGGAAGCTTGGCTATAAATATTTATGTTTGGTCCCCAAGCTCACTAACTCAATCCTTTTCAGTTTTACACCATCAAGTTAGAGTGAGCAGAGCTTGGAAGTCCCTGCAGATTTAATGTATTCTTTTTCTTTCTGCTTGTGTGAGAAATTTTGGGAGAGTTTTGTAAATCCAAGATCAGAGTTTGCAAAGTTTTTTAATCTCTCCGCTTTGACTGTTACTCTGAAGGTTTTCTCCTCGCGCTGGACTACGCATCGTGAGCAATTATTTTTTGTTAAAAGGGGTAATTGCATTGAAAGTGACTACTGGATTTGATCGAGCCGACGCGTTGTGCAAACACTTTATGAACCATTGTTGTTCTTCCTTGGTGCTTTCTGTGGGCACTATTCTTCGTGAAATTTGGTTGTCGATTAGTGGACTTCGGCGCATGGCTTGTAAGTTTGATGAGTTGATTTAGAAATTAGGGATTGAGGCAAAATCTGGGGTAGATCAGGAGACATTCTGAGTGTGAGTAGCATCAATGGCTGGAGGTATGATTTATTGGGC
>CM076581.1:1338762165-1338940085 GCA_034641835.2 Pinus albicaulis | reverse complement strand
TTAATTTTTATTTTTCGATTCTTTTAAAGTATGTAATTTATTCCATCTTCTGTGTATCTACCATAATATTCTCCACCTCTATCTGATCTCACGATCTTAATTTGCTTGTCGCATTGTTTCTCTACTTCAGCCTTAAAAATCTTCAAGGCATCTAATGCTTCGCTCTTTTTATGAAGCGTAACAAGACTACATATAATAAATGATAATGTATAAAAGGGTATCTGTGACCATGTGAGTCAATAATATAAGTATGTATGATGTCTAATATGTCCAAACTCCCCAAACTCCTAGTCAACGCTCTCGGCTTGTTGATGCACTCCTTTATGCGATCCACACAAATCTCAAATCGGTAAAAATCTCAGTAGTAAATATGCCTTCATTTACCAATCTTTTAATTCTTTATATGGAGATATGACCTAGTCTCCGGTGCCATAATTTAGAGGAATTTTCATTAATAACACATCTTTTAGTGCCAGTGTGAACATGCATTGAATCATAAGTGACATTATTTTGTAAATTAATGCAGTAAAGACCATTAGACAAAATACCATTCCCAACACAATCAGATTTATAAAATAAACTGAAGGATGTTTCTGAAAATTTAAAGGAATATCCAAAAGGTACAAGCCTTGAAACTGAAATCAAGTTTCTAGAAAAACTTGGTACATAAAAAGTCTTTTCTAATTCTAAAACAAAGCCACTACTTAAAGTTAAATAGCATGTTCCTATAGCTTCCACATGCGAGCCCATCTTGTTTCCTGATAAGATGCTTTTCTCACTGCCCATTGGTTTCCTTAGGTTTTGCAAACCCTGCAAGGAATTCGAAATGTGAATTGTTGATCCAGAATCAATCCACCAGGTGTTAAAATTGACATTAACCATATTAGATTCATAAAAAACAAACGAGATTGGATTACCTTTGTCCGCAAGCCATTTCTGAAATTTGGCGCATTCCTTCTTCATGTGTCCCTTCTTTTTACAGAAGAAAAACTTGGACTCCTTCTTGATATCGGCTTGGGGAGGTATTTTACCTTTCCCTTTCCAATTGGCTTGAGATTTGCCCTTTCCTCGCATTGCCAGCATTGCACTTTCTCCCATTTCCATCACCAGTTTTTCTTCCTCTTGAACACACATGGTCATGAGTTCATTAATTGACCATTTATCCTTGTGTGTGTTGTATGAGATTTTGAAGGGTCTGTATTGGTGCGGAAGGGTGTTCAGGATGTAGTGCACCAGGAAAGACTATGATATTTCAACCTCAAGTTTCTTCAATTGAGCCACAGTGTCCCTCATTTGCATGATGTGCTCGCGCACACCTTTCACACTGTTGAGCCTTAGAGATGAGAACTTCATGATTAGGGTGCTTGCTAGTGCCTTGTTTGAAGTGACGAATTGATCATCAATGGCTTTCAGCAAGTCTCGAACCTTTTCATACTATTCAACGAAACCACGAATACCAACTCAAATTTTAGTCTTAATGAACATCATGCTTAGCCAATTAGATCGTTCCCATCGTTCATAAAGCGTGATGTCCGCTGCAGTGCTGGTATTATTGAGTGTCGGTGGTTCATCTTTCCTAATAGCATAGTTTATGTCCATCCACCCCAGATGAAGGAGAACTCTCTCCTTCTAGACCTTATAGTTATCTCCCTTAAGTTCAGGGATATCAATACGAATTTCAGAGAAATTTGCAGATTGTACAACTGCATAAAATTAAAAATCACATGCTTATGTTAAAATTGAAGCATAAATAAAATTTCATGCTTTACCAATGTAAATCATGCTTTAAAATTGAATCTAATGACATAAAAATTGTCTGTGGACTAAATTTTCAATTCAAGCAGATTCAATTATTCTTTATGATAGAATTTATCAAATTATTCACTTAGTTCATAATTCTAAGGGTATATTATGATTATAATTTGATATAAATTCTATCTTAGTTTTGAACTTTATGATAAAACTATTAATTCATAACTCCTGTGGGTAAGTTATGAATATTTTATCCTAATTAATTACATAAATATAACAAAAATTTCTGTGGGATAAAATTTATTATATTTAAAATAATTAATTACAATTAATGTCTAAATATTCTTTATGTGATCATAATTAATCATAACATATCATTTTATTTAATTAGAGATGTTGTGGCTATTCTCTAATCAATTAAAATTATATGGATCACTAGACATTATTTATATAAAAATTAACTTGATATGAGAATAATGATAATTTGCATAAATAAAACTATAATATTCATGCATAACATTTAACGATGGGTCTCGTATACTCATCCAAAATAGCATGTTTTAATTAAAGCCAAAATAATTAATTCATGCAAATTAAATTGCACAACAATTATCCAAATTGCATATAATTAAACGAAATAAATATTAGTAAGCATAAAATTGAGCAAAAATTAGACATATTTCCAAACAAAAGCTTTAATTTAGAAAATTCTCAAAATATTACATTTAGCCAAACATGTCTATAATCACCAAGGCAGAGATAAAACCGCTCTGATACCAAATGTTAGCTTAAATAACGATTCTTAATGTGGAATAAATACTTTAAAATAATCGAAAAATAAAAATTAATGCCCAATAAATCATACCTCCAGCCATTGATGCTACTCACACTCAGAATGTCACCCGATCTACCTCAGATTTTGCCTCAATCCCCAATTTCTAAGTCAACCCGTCAAACTCACAAGCCACGCGCCGAAGCCCACTAATCGACAACCAAAGTTCACGAAGAATAGTGCCCACAGAAAGCACCGAGGAAGAACAACAATGGTTCATAAAGTGTTTGCACAACGCATCGGCTTGATCAAATCCAGTAGTCACTTTCAATGCAATTACTGCTTTTAACAAAAATTAATTGCTCACGATGCGTAGTCGAGCGCGAGGAGAAAACCTTCAGAGTAACAGTCAAAGCGAAGAGAAGAAAAAACTTTGCAAACTCTGATCTTGGATTTACAAAACTCTCCCAAAATCTCTCACACAAGCAGAAAGAAAAAGGATACATTAAATCTGAAGGGACTTCCAAGCTCTGCTCACTCTAACTTGATGGTGTAAAACTGAAAAGGATTGAGTTAGTGAGCTTGGGGACCAAACATAAATATTTATAGCCAAGCTTCCATCAAGCTTCTGTTGGCTATGTGTCAAGTGTTCCACAAATCATGGTAGAGAACTGCAGTGGGAGTAATGGACCACTTTAGAAGCTCTCAACAAGAAATTAATTAACTGCAATTGATTTCCGTAATTTAAGGAAATTACTACAGTTGGTTTCCATAAATTAAGGAAATCACTGCAGTTGGTTTCCAGAAATAATTACTACAGTTATTTCCAGAAATCGGCGCGTTGGGAGCTTAACATTGATCTGAAGTGTAATGTAAGGAAGGTAAATCTGTGATTTACCTTCCTACAATAAAAGTGCTACTTTTGCTTAAACATTTGTGTCCTGTGCATTTTGATAATTAACTTGATGAAAGATTAACGAAGAGAATACATAAGATACACAAGCAAGCTCACAGTAGTTATCAAGAAGAGAATTTGTATTAATCTTAAGCCCTCCAAATTCTCAACATGAGAAACATTCTCGCACTCCCGTCATGTGAGCAGAAGCCCCACTATCAATATACCAGATCTCAGGAGAAGCAGAGCTTGACACACAAGAAAATCCTTCTTCCAATCTGGATGCTTGAACAGAAACATCGTGATCCATCTGTTATTTCATGTTGCCCTTCTTCTTTGGAGAACTGTGCGAACCCTTATGAGTTGCTACTGTAGCAACGTCTTAACCACGTTCCACGGCCGGTTCTCTGCTCCTGTTACTCATCTTTGCTTTGATACCATGGGAAATTTTCAATCCTGAAAGTACTTCTGTAGTGATAGATAAATTTCTCCTACTTATTATTTCCAATAAGTTATTTATAGAACTCTTCAGTAAATTTTGAAATAAATACTACTGCAGCATTCATTCGAGTATATGAAGAGAATAAAACAATAAGAAATACAAGCATAAGAATCGATCACATAGACAATTGTCCCCGGAAAAACCCAATGCGGGAAAACAGGTGCAGCAGATGAGGGTTTAGATATTATTCTTCAGCAATGAAATTCTTTACAAGGAAAAGACTGGCAGACTTCTTTAGAAAACACCTAAGATAAATTCTCACGACCCTTCTGGAGAATTTCTAACACCCGGGAGACTCACAGCTCCCCTTTGTGTCCCTTTGCGTGTCTCTCTACCCAGTGCCTGCGTGAAACTGCGTCACTCTACGTAGGCACTCTGGGTTGCCTTCTCTGGCCTTCTACGCCCTTCTCTCCTCGACCTCTGTCACTGCTAACTCCCTCTCCTTCCTCTGCCCTGCAACTCTCCCTCTGAAATTGAATTCTATTCTTCCATAATCGACTTCCTTTGGGTTACTAAGTGTTTGACCGGCTTGCTTTCCAAATGACACTCAAGCCTTCTTTTATAATCTTCTCATTGATGAATCAACGGCCCAGATTAGAAGTCTAATCAATGGTTAAGATTAGAACTTGACTTGATCTTCGTTCTCTAGAAGATTCACACTATGTTTTATTAATACCCATTAATTATTTAATTTCCCTAAGTTTAGACTTAGGGATTTCCATTAAAATAATCAATTATTTTAATAAAACATGAACCGAGTGGAATTTCCACAAACGGTTTCTGGGTTCTTTGGATTATTGATGCCCAAACCTCCTTACAAATTTTGAGACTTGGAACACTTTCCAATGCTACAAAAATCAACACTAATTAGGGAAGGGAAGACGATCAAAGAAAGAATCTTCCTTGATGATTTGATGTTATGATCCTAATGAGGTCACTAGCCAATGTGAAACCAAGGGCAAGAATCGATCTTCGAGCTAGGGACTGGAATATCCCAAGATCCCACCATTGGAATCTCGTGAAATTTGGAGGGCTTCTAGAGGACACACTAGCACAGTTGTGGGCAAGAGATCGAATTCTTTTGATGGCTAAAACGTGAGAAAAGTGATGCCCTAGGTGACCTATGGATGGTAGGCCTAGAAAGGAGGGGAAGGTGACACAAATAAACTTTGAAAACGATGACCTATGGAGGATTAGTGCCTTGTCCTTTGGAAGAGATGGAGCTAAAAAGAATTTATTGTTTGGAACGGATTCACCCTATCAAGGAGGCCTTCAAGCAACTTTGCATGGCATTAGGGCATGAGCATAGTTGCTTCAAGAAGTTTATACTTCGATTTGTAATAATTGATGACTTATCGAGATGTATTTAACACAAACTATCTCTAGGAACATTCACCCATTCATACATGGCCCATGACATGATGCAACACTATAAAAGATCACTATTTCCACTAATTTGTATACAAAAGCAATGAATTTTAGACTTGTATAGGGAAAATCCCAGCAACATTCATGTGACAAAGTAAATAACAAGAATAAGCATGAACAGAGCACTTACATGTACAAAACGTATATCCAATCATCATATTATGCCAATAATGAAGCACCAAGACAAGCGAAAGATATCCAAACATCAAAATTCATCCATAACATCCAAACTCATCCTCCAAAAGGGATAGCAAAAACCTCACAAGACATAATAACCCAATCCAAGTGATGACAAATGAGAGAGAATGCCACTCTTCTATTTATACAATCCTCTAAAGGATTCAAATGGCCTAATTTTGACTAATAATGCCCCTAGAATAAAATTATGTGCGTAATAACAATACTTTTGGTGACAACCCCACGAAATAGCTCAATAACATAAGAATAAGCCTCTCAAGAGGGTCAAATGATCAATAAAGTGAGTCATTGGGCCTTTGAGGCGTCCTAATGAAGTCCAAGTAGTGCCATGATGTAGAAATGGACTCCAATCATAATGGACAAGGGGTTGGCCCCTTGGTGCTCCCGAGTGGGTGTGGGGGCACAAGGACATCCTCATGGGTCTCCAAGTGGAACGAAAATGCCTGTAGACCATCTCTAAGGGCTAGGCTGATGACATAATCCCTCCCTCTGCAGCGGGAGACATCCTATAGACCCTGGAACATCTGCCAAGTGTATGGTGCAAGTGTGGAGTCGGTTGAGCATGGCGAACCAAGTGCATCATCCTCATCCAAATAGGTGGAACACGAGACATCAATTAATGGTGTTGGGGATCCATGAAGTACTATCTTCTACAGTGGAGGCCCATGGCTCTCAACGCTCACCCTACAAGTGCCAATGTGGCCCTCTAAAAAGTTAAGACCTTGTATAGGGAAACCAAGACCCAAATGGAAACCGACCTGCAATCTTGCATAAGATCCAATGCGTCCCCTTTCCCTCCAATACAACAAATCATTAGAATAATCAAGCAAAAGAGCTTACAAGTCATGGAACCAATGGGGCACTTCGTGGTGGCATGCCTCTCCATAGTGGGCTTTGGCATGTATAAGTGTCTCCAAGCTCAACAAGGGGATTAATAAAGGACCCTATTAGGTGGTTTCAACCTTTAAATGGGATGACATGTCCATGGTACATCCCTCAAGTGATAGGTGGCACATGATATAGCAATGGAACGGGGTGGGGATCAAGGGAATCATCCAGACCACATGTTACGGTACAAGGATAGTTATAATAAGGGAAGCCCTCACCTAGGTATATGAGTGTAGAAGGGAGAAAATCGTGGTACATGAGTTACCCTGACCTTTGCTTTTCCACCCTTCTTCATATGCCTTTTGCCTTTGATTGATTTTTCTTCATAATTGCTCGGAGCTCTAGGGGATGAGAGCACGATGTGTAACATGTAGAAGTGGATTGTAAAAATTCGAAAACCCCGAATCCTACTGCAGCAAACTGATCAGATTTCTTCTATTTCTTAATTTACTAAACAAATTATTTATTGTTTGCTACGGTGAATATCGAAATCAATACACTGCAGCCTTCACAAAATAAATACAGCGGAATAAATGCAACGCAGGAAAGATAGAAACACACACAAATAACTCAGTTATTTTTGGACTAATTCCCCGGAAAAACCCAATGCAGGAAAACCGGTGCAGCAGCTGAGGGTTTGTATATTATGCAGTAGTAAATTCTGAGTACAAGTCTATGGTTGCCCAAACTGGCAAACCATACAGAGAAATAATCTGACAAAAAGTTAGTGAGAAAATTCTCACTCTGCCACTAGTGATCCAACACTGATCCAGGCTCCAGATGAGCTGCTCTGCTACCTCTGCGCAGTCACTGCGTCAACCTACGCAATACTACGTCACACAGCTAGAAACTACGTCACCTTCGCTATTTGATCAGTTGTTGTCTGTAAACTTGACCCTCCTAGCCCTCCGGTCTCTCACTCCAGCCTCTGGCACTGAATCAACTCTGTCCCCCAGCACAAATACGAATCTCCTCTGAAGCTCTACGCTGCCTCTCTATGGCACTTGCTGCCTCTCTATTGTGCACTCACCGAATTTGGAAAATATTCCTCCAGCCTTACAATCCCTACCCCTCTCACTGCAACGAGCTCACTCGCTCTCTCTCTAGCAACTCAGCGCTGTTACTCAGGAAATCGATCTGCCAGTGAATTCGATCTCTGCAAGTGTGTTCTCCAAGTGCCCATCTAGTTCTTCTTATAATCTCTCGTTGAGACTTAAACTGCCATGATTAAAACTTAATTGATGGATAAGATTAACTAAGACTCGATCCACGCCTTTTTTCTAGAAGATTCGTACCTTAATTAATTAATGCCTTTTAATTAATCATATTTCCTAAGTTTAGACTTAGGAAATATTTAAAACTGATTAATTATTTTAATTAAGCCATCTCTAGTAGGAATTTCTCCAAACGATTTTTGGGTCTTGGAAAATACATGTGTCTTAACCTCTCTGCAAAATCTCGAGGCTAGAGCACATCCGATGCTACAAAAAGCAACACTCCCTCTTAGCGAGAAATGTGCTCTAGTATGTTGCCCTTCTGATTGCAATACTTTGATTCTCCACCATCTCCTTCTGTGTTGTTAATGTATGGCCTCACTGCCCACCAACTACTGTGCAACTATGATTATGTGTTGCATCTGTGTTGTTGTTGACCCCGCATAATGCTACCAAATACTGCATCTGCACTGCAACTCTGTTGTTGCTGCCGCTGCAACATCTGCAATTGTCTCTCATTTGTTGTTGCTGCAACTGAGAGATGTCCATCATACTGAACCAACTGTGTTCATTTTAACGTCTCTGTCACTCAAGTCCTGACTATTGCTAATCTTTGCGCTGTCACTGAAGCCTCTGCGTTGTTGTTGACTCTGCTTTGTGCCATCTACACTGTTTCCAACTCTGCTCTGCGTTGCTCAATCTCTGACTGCTACTAACTACTGCATCTGTCACTCTGGCACCTGACTACACCAACTGCCACTGGTCCATCCTGCTACTGTTGTTATGGGCTCCCGTAGCAAGGTATTGATCCAAGAGGTGGACTCCTCAAGGATCCTGCCCATTTGTAGCTCTCTGGGGCTACAAAACCAAATCACCCAACCTCACCCCTGGAGGTATGTCGGTGATCATGGAAAACACTTCCTCTAGTCTGGAGAACAGCCTATCTATCTCAGCAGAGATGCAGCCTACTGGTCCTGCTTCTCCTCTTTTCCCTCTTTCTGAGCAGACACTAGGTGTTGTAGTGACCAACTTCACCACATCTGAAGCATTTGACTTTGGATAGGTCCTTCTTCTTGATCTCTCAACCCTATTGATGCCATCTCGCCAAAAATGTTGAACTCTACCTTTTCTCCTCTGCACAACTGCTAACTGGCTCTACGCACTCCCTACTAGAGTAGGCAAATTTGCTCACGGTAACTGCTACTCTGCATGGAGAATTTGAACTTCTTGGCTAGAAGTTCCATGAGGAAAGAATTCCCTCATTGTGTGCTCTTCTTCCCTTCTAACTTTATTCTATCAGCAACTGCTGCAAAACAACTACGTTCCAGCTGAAGATCTGCTCTACAAGAAAAACGTTGTTGCACCCTCTGCCTCTTACAATCTTCGATCAGGAAATTTTGTTCTCTGGCGACTCACTCAGAGAAATCAATTTTCCTCAAAAGTCTGCCCTCCTGGATAGTAAATTGCACAGCCTCCAGGGGTTTCGAGCAGCTGCTCACGCAGTGCCTTGAAACTCCTTTCCCCCTGCAACTAAGCTCTTCCTGCTTCTCCTGCACTCTGATACCATGTGAAAATTCGGAAACCCCAAATCCTACTACAGCAATCTGATTAGATTTCTTCTATTTGTTAATTTACTGAACAAATTATTTAATGTTTTCTACAGTAAATATCGAAATCAATACGTTGCAACCTTCACAAAATAAATACAGCAAAATAAATGCAACACAGGAAAGAAAGAAATACACACACAAATAACTCAGTTATTTTTGGACCAAGTCCCCGGAAAAACCCAATGCGGGAAAACCAGTGTAGCAGTTGAGAGTTTGTATATTATGCAATAGTAAATTCTGAGTACAAGTCTATGGTTTCCCAAACTGGCAAACCATACAGAGAAATAATCTGACAAAAAGTTAGTGAGAAAATTTTCACTGTGACACTGGTGATCCGACAATGATCCGAGCTTCGAATGAGTTGCTCTGCATTGCCTCTGCGCAGTCACTGCATCAGCCTATGCAGTACTGCATCACACAACTAGAAACTATGTCACCTTCGCTATTTGATCAGATGTTGTCTGGAAACTTGACCCTCCTGGCCCTCTGGTCTCTCACTCAAACCTCTGGCACTGAATCAACTTTGTCTCCCAACATAAATACGGATCTCCTCTGAAGCTTTGCATAGCCTCTATGCCGCCTCTCTATGGCACTTGCTGCCTCTCTACTGTGCACTCACAGGATCTGGAAAATCTTCCTCCAGACTTACTATCCATGCCCTTCTCTCACTGCAATGAGCTCACTCTCTCTCTCCGACAACTCAGCGTTGCTCCTCAAGAAATCGATCTGCTAGTGAATTCCATCTCTGCAAGTGTGTTCTCCAATTTCCCGTCGAGTTCTTCTTATAATCTCTCATTGAGACTTCAGCGGCCACGATTAAAACTTAATTGATGACAAAGATTAACTAAGACTCAATCCACACTTTTTTCTAGAAGATTCGCACATGACCTAATTAATACCTTTTAATTAATCATATTTCGTAAGTTTAAACCAAGGAAATATTAAAAATTGATTAATTACTTTAATTAAGACATCTCTATTGGGTAAACTAATACTGGTACCCCAGATTGTATTCAGAATTTTTCATAATAATATAACCCTCAAGAGTTGTTGCACTGGTTTTCCTACATTGGGTTTTTCCGAGGACTTTTGTCCGAAAAATCTTGTGTCCATTGTCAAATGTGCTTAATTCTTCAGTACTTGATCTGTATGTATGTGTAGGTTGCAGTGTGTTTACTTCAATGTTTTCTAAATATTTCTGAAAATAACTTGTTAAATTAAAAACACAACTCAGAGAAGTAAACCAGATTTTTGCAGTAGGATTTCTGTAATAAGGATTCAGAAATTTTCACATGGTATCAGAGCCATTACAGATCAGGGAGAGTTGAAGCCATCAGCGAATTTCCAGTCAGAATTCCTCCAGTTGTTGTCAACCACCTCATATTACATATGAGGACATATTATGTTGATTTTATCTAGAAAAAGTGTGACTCATGCCTTCTTGCATCTTTTCAAAGGAGGAGATCCTTTTTCTTTTGATCATGCTCTCAAGATAGAGCATTGATCCCTATCACTTGCAACCATATGACATGACTCTTCAATATTGAATATAAGCATACATACCTCATTTTCCTTTGGGTCATCCAAACTTCCTACAACAACTTCCTTGATTGAAAGAGCTTTAATCCCTTGATCTTCTTTACCTTTTATGCCATCATCCCATGAATTCCACAAGTTTGGAATTCTTGATAGAACACTTGCTTCCTCTCTTCATCGGTGAACCCTTCGATGAAGATTCCATCAAAGAATCTTGAGGATCTAGAGTATCCCCATATAGCAGATGTTTCCTTTTGACTGATGTATGATGAGCTTTGACATGGATGACCTTTTTCCTTTCCACAAGTGCCACTTATGTTTCTAATGAGGTTCGCAAAAGCTATATCCTTCATAGTTGATTTTCATAAATTTCAATTTCAACCATCTTTCATGCTACTCTATGATGATGTCCCGAGTTCTTACTTCTAATGCTTCTATGATGCCATGATGCATCCTATCATGCTCTTCTAATGATTCCTATCATGATAGTTATACTTTACAACAAGAAAAACTTGAAAATAGGAACTTGAAAAGAACTAGGTGCGAAAGACTATCTCAATCATAAGAGAGATATTTTACTTCCTCTTTCCTGGACTTCTTCTTTTCAGCTTCCTCCACTTCCTCGGTGATATGGGCTTCTTCTCTTCCTCTTTTGTTATTGTCCTTCTTGAGCTTAAGACAATCTCTCCTATAGTGTCCATATTCCTGACACCCATAGCATTGAATCTTAGCCATGTTCTTCATCTTTTTCTGAGGACCAAACTTTCCAAATTTTCTCTTTCTTTTTGTCATTGCAACATATGCTTGATTTTGTTCACCTGATCCCACATCAAATTTTGCCTTTAGCCTTGATTCTTCAATCTTGCACAGTGACCATAATTCATGGAACGGAGTAGCTTCTTTCTTCCCATAGATACTCGAAGTGAAGTTACCACACTCCTCTGGTGGTGCATTTAGTACTACTGTAGACATTTCTCTATCAGACATAACTTCTCCTAGATCTTGAAGTTGATCCCTGATTTCAGATATCCTCATAAAGTATGAGGCTATTCCATCTCCCCTTGACATATTCAACTTGTAGAGTTCTTGCCTTAATGAGATGACTTCTCCACCAGTGCTCACAGAATATACTCTACCAATTTGTCATAGATTTCTTTTGAAGTTTCGAGTTTAGATATATATGGGATGAGAGGATCCTTGATGGATTCAATGAGAATCCTTTGAGCCCTAACTTCCCCTTTCATATACTTCACAAGAGCTTGAGCATCTTCCTTTTAGTGATTGATCCTTTGACATGTTCCATAACCTCATTTTCAATGAGATTCATATCTATCCTTTTCTTCCATGCAAGATACTTTGAAGCCCCAACCATTTGTTGCTTTCCTTGCAAATAGACATTTTGACAAACTCAGAAGTGGACATAAATATACTTACTTCATAGGATGCTCCTTCTTCTTGTTGCTTCCTTGATGTTGATGATGATATAGAAAATGGAAAACTTATCCTTGATGAAGGTAGTTTTCTCCAAAAATGACCCTTGATTCAACAGAGAGGGAGATCCCTTTGGATCCTTTGATGGTGGAATCTTTGTTAATGAAGATTAATGATGACTTCTTGAAGGTGTCTTTCAATGGGAAAGAACCTTGCTTCAAAGAGAGGGAACTAGCCTTATAGCCTTTTGAAGATGATGAGAATGCCCTATGATCTAGCCTTCTTTGGATAACTAGTCTTAAAGATACTTCAATTCCTTCGGTGATGAATGAGTATAGATCCCAGAAATGCTTCTAGGGTTTCGATTTTCTCCAAGATGATGATGTCATGTAGACTTTTCCTTCTTGGATGTATGGTCTTCAAGCAACCTTGATTTGTACATCACTTCAACTTGATGAGGGTCTTTGTGGTCTTTTGATGATGACTAGAGGATCCCAAGACTATTGTTGGTGAAGACTTCTTCTTCGATTTAGGGTTTGATACTACTTTGTAGATCTCGACTTCACTTTGATATCCTTCACTTTGCTTTGATGTCTTTCTCGAGATTTGATCCTTGAGTGTCCCTTGATAAGATGCCCTTCCTTGACTTTGTCACCTTACCTCTGAGACCATGTTGAGAAATCTAGGGCATCAAGTACTAGGTGATTTCTCTACTTATGATAATTGTTTGTGAATAGTTTTTACTTCTTGGATTAGGATCTTCTTTTACTTATATTATTATAGTGTTCTTCTTCATCAAACAGCTACCAATGCATAATCCATAAGAGACAAGAGACACAGAATATAGGCGATCATCTCGGGCCAAAACCTCTCCCACTTCAAAGGAAAACCCGAACAAATGCTTCTTCTTATAGGGACTTCAATTGACGAATACCAAGACCAAGACACGAGTTCTCTTTCACTGCTTCTCCCTCGTGCCAAAGTCAATCACTTGGTCCAATTGCTTACCTTCCTCTATACTTCAGCTATACATCAGATCTTCGACCTCTTATTTCAGATCTACAATTCTCAGTCTCTTTAGAAACCCTAGCATGTGGGAAATACCCTTGATTCCTTCATATATGATGGAGACTTCTTCTACTTTCACTCTAGACTCAACCTCTTGCTTGACTCGACCTTCTATGATGACTGATATAGTCTCGGCTTCCTTTGCAGCAAATGATCCTTCTCCTCGCACGTGAGATGGATATCAACCCTTAAAATAACCCAAACCAACTTGTCTTTAAGTCCTTCCTTCTTTGATTAGAGAGAGGCTTACTTCATGTGATTTTCACTTCACAATGCAGACCTTGTCCGAAATTTTGTCTCCAAATGAAATCTGAATTGCCCTATTTATAGTTGTTTATCCATGTATATAAGCCGACATGAGTAGAGTGTGATCCGACATGTCCATTTGAGAAATTTCATTATTCTCCTTGAAGCCGACTAGAAGGAG
Source organism: Pinus albicaulis (assembly GCA_034641835.2). Taxonomy (NCBI): domain Eukaryota; kingdom Viridiplantae; phylum Streptophyta; class Pinopsida; order Pinales; family Pinaceae; genus Pinus; species Pinus albicaulis. The sequence goes on along the minus strand of CM076581.1, from coordinate 1,338,926,364 downwards.
ATGTCTTTGCTTGGTCTCGGAGGGCCTTCTTATACATTTAATGACTCATACAAAAATATAACATGCCCAAGAAGGGTTGTTCATACATGACATTGACTCTTTTTTACTTTTATGACTAGATGACAAAACCTAAAGGTTCATAAATAAAATAAAATTTCTTGATCATGAAACCCATGATTCAAGTATCACATAATAATTTTATTTTCTTCTTTCCATCGATTACATAAAATCACAATTACACATGTCATTATGAAGACCGAACCTAGTTACATTTTTCAACACTGGTTAGGGTATCTAACCACCAAATTTGCCCCTCCTCATTGGCTACTACAGGTTACCCAATCTGTCCATACTTGGACATCATCCACCTAGCAACAATATCAACTTGAGACTATCAATCAACCATACCTTCACTGCTCTTGGACTGGTGAAAATTGTTGTTGATGAGGCTGCTTAGTGAGGGCTTCTAACAGCCACCTGTCAACCCTCTTTTATACCTTCAAATAGCCTCCTACAGCTGTGGCATAGCCCTTTCTCCTTGTCGTTGTACCTCGTTGAGTTGTAGGGTTCATTTCATGCCACTGTTCTCACAAAGCATTCCACTGTTCACTAAGGAACAAACCTCGGCTCCGTGTGCAGACTCCTGTACCCAATCATAGCCCTAAACAGAGATTATTTATGCCACAAACATACGTTCACACAACCCAAACTTGTCCCTTGAGGCCTTAGCCTGCTTCTGCTCTTACTCGGCCCCTAGAAAAGCACAATTTCAAACCCAAATGACTCTCTTTCTCCAACTTTGGCCTCTTTTCTGAATTTTGGTGTAACGACCAAAAGTCGTATACGCAACGGAAATCTTTAAAATACTTCAAAGACACAAATGTCCATTGTAAGACATGTCACTGTATATTGAATTGATGTAAGATGTGACATGATTACAATGAGGATGAGGGCATGCTTATATACCCTAGGCAGGTACCTCTTCACCAATGATTATGTCCTTAGGGACATACCTTTTCATTAATTACTATCTAATTAATCATTAATAATTATTATTGTCATTTACTTTATTTGTGTTATTTTATATATATTTAGTTTGTAACATTGCCTTCTTCTTCAAAAAGCTTTGTCCTCAAAGCTTATTGATGAAATATTGGATCTCTTTTGTCCTTCGAAATATCTTCTTGTTTCTGAACTTTCATCTTCGTTGATACAAGACGATATGATGCTTTGAGTGACAGACAGAATTGTCGTACTGAGAATGGATCAGACCATCCTAGATTAACCTTCTGTGGAATCTTCTGATCAATGGAATTTTGTGATGAGTAGTCATCATAGGACTGGATTTTGCAAACTTCAATATTCTTTGGAACAAACACTTGTTGTTTATGTTCTGAGTGATACTGGTACGTAGATTGATTGGAAAGTCTTCTCTTGCGATTCATATGTCGATAAAAAGTTATTCTGGTTGGACTCTCCCTTATCATGTTACTGGTAGTTTCTTGAATTCCTTCAGGTGTTGTTGAGTTGGCTATTGAATCATCGTTTGGAAAGTCTATTGTTTGAACTGCAATTTCTGAATATGTCTTCACTTCAGTAGGTCTATCATCTGCTTGAGTTACGATTTTGACTAGATCGGTATTTGTTTCCTTATCTTCAACTTGGACTGAGGCAACTGGAGATTTCGATACTACTTCTTGAAGTTGTTCTAACTTGTCATTTAGTGATTTCTTGTCACTTTTAAGCTTCTTTATTTGTGTAAAGCTTGGTTATAATTCTGTAGAAGTGAAAGTTTGCCATTTTCTGAATCGTTGACTTTGTCCTTAGTATCTTTCTCTTTATCTTTTAAATTTTTTACTTGCTCTAATAATTTTTTATTAAGAGTTTTTAGGCATAAGATTTTCTTTTTATTTTTCTGATAGATTCTCCTTTAGTTCCTTATGAGAACTTTCCTTTTCTTGTTTTAGTCTTTGTTTCTCAACCTTGGACTTTATTATCTATGAAAGTAATTTCTCATTGTGGTCCCTTAGATGTCAAATTTGTTTGTTACTTTCTGTAGATTTTTCATGGAACCGATCTTCGAGATCTTTATATTTTTTTTCTGATGCTTTATTCTTTTGTTGAAGTTTTGCGATTTCTTCCTTTAATCTTTTTATTTGCGTCTGGGTATTATCTTGATATTCTTCCAAAGTAAACAATCTTCAACATTTTGGACAAGGTATTGTGCAACTTTTAAAAATTGATAGATATTGATCTTCTGTTCGACAAAAAGGACATATGGTCCAAAATGTAGAGTTTTGTATGGAATCCATAGTTTCTTTGTTCGAAGTAGACTCCATTTTTCTTGACTTGATAACCTTCCTTGGTATATATATATATATTAAATTCTCGACAACTGTTTTTTTCTTCCTTAAACTCTCTTCCTTTTTTTTATTTTTTTTAACTTTCTTCTTTTTTTTTAAACTTTATTTTTGTTTATTTATTTTTTTATAAACCTTTTTTTCTATATATATATATTTATAACCTATTTTTTTTCTTTTTGAAAAGTTATAACCCTAGTGAAACGTGGCTATTCACCTCTTTGTAGGATAATATAAAATATGTGTCCACTTATGTGCCTTTGACTCCGTCAATTTTCTCCACGTAAAAAGTAAAACTTACAATTCACATAAAGAAATTTTTTATTCCTTTTGTTGTTCTTTTACTGTGAAAATACCAAGGGCAATTACCATGAGTTGCTAAAACCACGAGCTTGTAAACCACTTAATCAAGAATCAAGATAATCTTATCTACTCTTCCTTCTTTTATGTATAGTTTTAAAAATATTTGGAAAGATTCCCTTTTGACTTTCTCATGCACTTTTTATCAATAATATAGAACCTTTTTATATATATGAATGTTCTCCTTCAAAATTTACCTCAGAGTACTTTTTTTTAAATAATAAATTTTTTGTTTTTTTTAATAATATATATATATTTTAATATATTTTTAATCTCTTTTTTTTATGTATAAGTGATTTATTTATTTTTAATTTATTTGTGGCCAAGGACAATTGGGGAAAATGGAGAATCTCCAAAATATGTAGCGAAACGCTTCGATTACGACAACAACAAAGTTGACGAAATATTGATGGCCAAGGGCCTGGTGATCAACCAACCTAGCACCATTACCAATGTATCAACCAAAAGTCGTATACGCAATGGAAATCTTTAAAATACTTCAAAGACATAAATGTCCACTGTAAGATGTGTTATTGTATATTGATTATTGTATATTGAATTGATGTAAGATGTGAGATGATTACAATGAGGATGAGGGTCTACTTATATACCTTAGGCAGGTACCTCTTCACCAAGGGTTATGTCCTTAGGGACATACCTTTTCATTAATTACTAATTAATTAATCATTAATAATCATTATTGTCATTTACTTTATTTGTGTTATTTTTATATATATTTAATTAGTAACATGCGGCTACCTTAGATGATTATCTCCTATGATTTGTTGCACTTGGATGATCAAATAACCTCACGCATGTGTCTATTTTATATCCTCACATGTGGCTCCAACGAATTCCTTGAAGAGGGCTTGTCTAGCTATCATAAGGTCTCCAACTACTAGGCCGACCTTAACCAAGCCCACTCCACAACATCATATCCCTACTTAGAAAACTTGGAATTTGATGATTCTCGATGCGTTGGATTCATCTCGAAATCCTCTATCATATTCATCCATCACATGTCCAGTAGGCCTTTCATGGATTCACACCCACAATCTCAGGTGCAAATCCCACACCTTGGGTTCCAAGCCCACAATGCCCTATTGTGGCGCTTCAACTTCCAAACCCCAAACCCTAGGGCTTGGAGTACCTCCCAAGCTACCAAAAATCAACATTTAGGAGGCTCATAACTGTACAGAGCTTGAAATGGGGTCATTTTCGCTGAAATATGATAAGTGGAATTGTACCACCATTCGGAGAGGTGTAACCATTGAGCCCACTTATTTTGTTTGTTTGTTGCATAACATCGAAGGTAAACTTCCAAACATTTATTGACAACTTTTGTTTGACCGTCTGTTTGAGTGGTATGTTGAGCTCATGTTGAGTATGTTCCAATATCTTTGAAAAAATCATTCCAGTAATTCCCTTTAAATTTTCCGTCTCTATCGCTCTAATACCAAAATGTTATGAAAAAGGTTCATAAACGCAACAGAATACTCAAAAGATCTGAAATATATAAATATCCATGATAGGAAAAATATATTATATAGAAATGTAGAGAAGATATAAGGTATTGATGTATTTCAAGAATTTGTTCGTTGAGTAGCTTCATTATTCTAATGTTGTAGATCAGCTATAATATTCAACCTTTGATAGACCATGCTCAGCACCCCCATTGCCTGAGTATGATTTTGATCAACCTTATTTGAAAAGGTTGTTTGTTCCCTTTTAAGGCCATCATAATTTTGTTGAAGTTGATCCTCTATTCCCTCTATTGTATCCCAGAACTTCTTAATGTTCTCAACATTTCCGTTGACCCTATTCTCAAGTTCTGTCAATTTTTTACTAAAGTCGTTCATCGACATTAATGACATTAATCGAGTGTGTGGTGGTGTATAGCGATCCAGCTTAACTCATTTCCTTAATTTGAACCCAATTTTTTTTTAATAATATATATATATATATATATATATATATATTAACTAATAATTATATATATATAGATATTAATTAAATAATATAATTATATTAATATATAACTATATAAATATAACTATATGTTAATATTTTATTAACTATTAAAATATACTTTAATTAAAATAAGACTACAAATGGGATTAAATGAACTATACGAATGGGTTACAAACAGGATGAAACAAATGATACGAATGGTGACCTCGAGCAAGGGCAAACCGAGTCAATGGCTCAGGCAATTGTCGGAAAGTTTTACAAGAAGGGTGTGTCGATCGACGGTGGAGTGGAAACATGAGCTGTGAAACAAGTAGAAGAAAAGGACAGCAGCAGTGAATAACAACAAGGAATGGGCAGCAGATTCGCAGGGAGCAGGTGGCCGCAGGAACACAGTGGTGGAGCGGACAGGAGCAGGGACAAGGAATTACAGCAGCAGAACATAACGGAAGTGATAGCAATGGCAGTCGATGCCTCGATTGTTGTAGATGCTGGCGCTGGCTCTGATAGCTGACTCTGATACTAGATAAAGTACACACAATTCACTTTTGCAATATATATATATATATATATATATATATATATATATATATATATATAGAAAACCCAATGGGATGGCCTTATGCTCTTTTTTTCTTGTGAAGGTTGTGCGTGTTTTTCATTGTGCCCTTCTTACTAATTTGACTATAATTACATATATTTAATTTGTTTACATAACACTCTATAACATTAGACCTGTGCTCAGCCATGTTTCCATGTTTATTGACCAGTCTTCAATCAAGTTTGGATGTTCTATACCTATAAAACTGCACAGAAAGAAATCAACCAAGATCTCATGGACTGTGGAACAGGATTCTTCATAGATTCATGAGCTCCAAACTTCACAGGAAAATAATCAACCATTTCATAGCAGTGAACATGTTATCAGGCAGATTTGAACATGACGAATAAAGAATTGACCTGAGTTTCATTCTTCGATTTTAGATGTTATATACTTGTGAACTCTTTCCTACTTAGTAGGAGAACCCTAGAAAAGGGACTCGAGGTTGTTTTGTAAGTGTACATTGGCCTTAGGTAAATAGTATTTTGGAATAATGACTTTAATTCTTCAAAAGCCATACTTGTTAAGCTACAAATACAAAAGACTTTTTACAAAGAATAAGTTGATATAATAAATCATTAGATCCAAGAAATGCTATTGGGTAAATGTCTAACATCACCATTTTCGTTATGGATTTCTTAAATTTATTTGGCACTTGCATTTTTAAAATAAACATACAAAGCTGACAAGATCACAAGAGTTTTGGATCCCCTAAAATACTAACCTGATACTGAGCTGGAAATCAACTACACGTAACATCAATTTGCAATATATATAGAATCGTCTACATCTTATACCTGGCTAAAAGAACGAGATGAAAATGCACAAGCTGTATTTTTAGAATAGAAACTTTTCTAGCCTCTCAATCCACCACACACCACCATGTTTCATTTTGGATACAAGCCATTCCTTTCTTTTACCACACGGTTGTGTAACTAACCACAAGTCAACATGCAAGTGCACAATTATATTAGCAAGTCTATTTCTGTGTCTGAGAGAGAGAGGGAGAGAGAGAGAGAGAGAAACCTCATACACGCATTAATGAAGCGGTTCCCTTTTGATGCTGCATCAAGTGCTGTAATGTAGTCATAGAGAAGATGAACATAAATGAGTTATAGGCATGTTACCACAGGACCCAGATTGCTTCGAAAAGGAATTCACAATGTATATTCTAGTAAAAACATACAAAACTAATATAGAAATCTTGCAACATATTTTATTCAAAGAACACAGCTAAAGGTGTACAAAGTAAAACGAAGATATGTTTCCAACCAGGAAACCATATACATCAGCTTTTGATATTTTTTAAGGTTAGATACAGAACAAATTCTTCCCTCCAGAATAATTGAAAAAAAGTGAACCAGCCCTTAATACTCTAGGGTTGATCCATTGGAGGAAGATTGCTGCTTAGTTAGAGATGTTCAAAAGTAAACCTCTACTGTCGACTTTCAAGGTGCATGATGCCATCATAGAGGCATACCCACCATTGAAGTGCTCTGGGTCAAAATAAGGAGTGACGAACAGCCACGTCAAGTAATTTCAAATTACAACCATCACAACCCGGCCAACCATTAATTGGCCAAAAGTCAGGCTCAGTTGGTCTTTTACACACTAAAGCAACCGAGATTGGGTAATAATTGATCTGATAGGTATTGAAAAAGAAAAGCTTCAAAAGATTACTTGAACAAGAATTTCAAAAGTAGGTTTCTTCCATATCGTTGGTTGGTTTAACGCATTCTATCTGGTTTGACTTTGCTCCTCGTTGGCTTAATGCTTGGTCTACAAGATATGTTGCTGTGTAGGGATGTCAGTAGGAGATGCAGGGTGATTTACTTCTCATTTTCAATATCTTTCCTTGATTTTCCACTATAATGGCCAAATTAATGGTTGCCGCAATTCCAGTCATGAAAAAATGAGGTGCTGGATAGGTCTTCCCTTCACAGTTCACTGCTTTCTGGGCCCTGGCTTAATATGTCTTTACACTTCTGCTTGTTTTCAGGATAGAACATTTCAGGTATCTCGTATGATGTTTCCCAAACTGCTTCAAATGATTACTTGTTGTCCTATATCTATATGTGATAAGGAGAAAAGTTCCTAGTCAGACACCTAACTTGGCACTGCTAGAAATTCCAACTGATGTGTTGCATGAAGAAAACTCTTCATGGTGGGCATCAAAGACCCTTAAATTTGATCTAGAAGACAGGATTGGGCATTGGGATGGGTTTACTTGTTGTCCTATATCTATAACCTATGTCACACGGTTCGGGTTCGAATTCGAGTTCGGCAACGATTAAGTTCGATTCAAATTCGAATTTTTCGTTAAGGTTCGCATGAGGTTCGGCATTAAGTTCGACTATATATATATATATATATATCAAAATCAATCAATAATGTTATATGAATAACAATGAGCATGCATGAGTCACAAATCACAACCACTATTCACTTCACGCTCCGGGAGGCGTGGACAAGCAACATCTAGAAATCGAATTAAGGAAATTGCAGGGAATACAACACTGAGCACAATAGAATGAGTACACTCAGGCTGAAGTTGGCCTGTGAAAATCTATCGACAACAATGGTAAATAAAGACAAACTAGTGGCCACTGCGGGAAACTAATTAGCAGGAAGCAGAACAAGAGAAAACCATGTGCTGCCCATGGTTTTTCTCATAAACCTTAAAACAAGTGACAAAAATTGCCCGAACTCTAACCTCAAACCCCAAATTTTTATTTTTTTTGGTTCTAAATTATAAATTTTGGCTTCAGGTTCGCCTTTAGGTTCGAATTTGTTCAAATTCAGCGAACCCTGTGACATAGTCTATAACTGATAAGGGGAAAAGATCCAAGTTAGACACCTAACTTGGCACTGCTCCAAATTGCAACTGATGTACTGCATGAAGAAAACCCTTCATGGTGGCATCAATGACCCTTAAATTTGATCTTGAGTACGTGTAGTGCATACTGTGCAATTAATGCAATACCTTCAAGCCTCCAGGTCAGAGGCTGCTTACCTGATTCTTGCACTTGGCCTGCAACATCATTGTAGCATTGCATGTGCTCTACAGAGCTGCCAGTAACCTGCAGAAAGCCCTCTAACCATCAATATAAACCATAGTCAGAAACAAAAGATTGCTACAAACTTCTCATGCATTTCCATGTGTCCCAACCTAAATACTTTCCATCGCATTTCATCAAAGAGTTTGACATCATCAATAAGAAAATAGAGCTTACATATATCTACTACAAGTTAGTCTCAGTCATTTTGTGCCAGCATAATGTGCATATAAAATTAAATTCAAGTTACTAATTACGTTAATAAAGAAATTAGTGGCTAAATGCAGAAAGGAAATGGGGCCACTAATGGTCACCAGGTGCTATATGTCAGGGAACACAGTCAGTTTCAAAGTCTATTCAGAATTATGCATTGCTGGGAAGAGAAAAGCACACTGGAAGATTAGGTCTACACTGGCTTGTCTGCTTAGAGTCTGTTATAAACACAAATGGCATCATGCAGAGTATCATAGATATACCTGATGAAAGACCGCGATTATGATTTTCCTACCATGCAAATTTGTTTCAGAATGCTTCTAAAAACTGTTAGATTTCTAAAACAATCCCAAGTCCAAGCAGTTCATGCACTGTGTCTCACATGATAGCAAGCCTACTGGCACAGATACATTTAACTACAATGTTTAGTTAATTTATCAATTGACAGATTCTAGTGCTTGCATTTTACATCTGACTGTCACTTCTGATTTATTGATTCAGTTACATGATAGCAAGCCTATTGGCACAGATGCATTTGGCTACAATGTTTAGTTCATTTATCAATTTACATATTCTAGTGCTTGCCTTTTACATCTGACCCTCACTGCTGATTTATTGATTTTTACTATTATTTACGACATGAACAACTTTTACACCTAAAGACTTAACCATTAATTGCACATTTCCATTATTTAACCAACATGTCAAGTACTTATTACAATCATATTGATTCATGTTGCTGCAAAATCTAGCAGGCCTGGTGCAAAGTCTCACTGGGCAGGGACAGACCTTATGGCAACAAGAGAAAGGGTTGCCAGTCACCTCAGCAACCTGTTTTTTCAAGAGAAAATAAAACAACTGCTTTCATTAAAAAAAGTAGTTTACATATTTGAGTCGCATAATCCTAATGGGTCAGATGTATGGTCAGTGTCACCTCAGCAACCTTGCTCCTGCTCTTTTGTGGATTCAAAGCACAAGGTAGGCTTCCCTAAATCATCTAGAAAGGTGTTCTAATGCTATGGCTCAAGGTGATGAATAAAGTTCTATTATTAGATAGAGCATCGGCAAGACCTGAGATGGCCTAGGTGTTCCATACTAGGGTTAAAATACTTTATGCCTAGTCCAAGAAATAGGCTGCTATAAGTTATGGGTTGGAAGATATGCAGCGATGAGGCATTTAATGTCATATAACAGCCCAAGAAAAGATCTTAGAATGAAATTCAACAATAAAGGTTTAAGATCTTCCAAATTTCCAATGGGAGCTACGGTTAGACTAGGGAAATTTTTTCTATGTTTGTTGGACATACATAAACAGAAAAAGGAGAGTGATGTCAGCCCTATTTAGGAGGTATAGACCATGCACTATGCTAGATTTTGCCTTTAAACAATTTGTCGATGCAATTCCTAAATTGAGAGCTACAAATTTCCACTCAAACTTCACCTTTAGACATAAATCTGCCCAAGAAACCCTAGCAGTTGCCCTAGCGAACTAGGAGAGAGAAGAAAAGTGAAATATTAGTTTGAATTTTATGAATGATCAACACACTAACAATCAGTACCTTATTCTACGAAGGTTTAATGGAATCTTCAGGGTAAGTGTTCAAGGGAAGGACCTTGATGGAATAAGGGGGATGCCTAGGCCATCCACTTTTAAAACCCTAACTATTATTTTTGTGAGGGGAGAAATAAAATATAGGGTCTACACATTAAGAATTTGAATTTCCCTATAGGCCTTAGAGAGAACAATTTTACATGCAATTATGAAGCAAGATTTCAGCAATAATCAAGCATTGAGTCATGGCATGATAGAAACCCTACTTTTAACATTCAACATGCAAATACCAATGACAAGACAATAAACTTACAAAATTCTCCACTAGGGACACCTCTTTCAATCCCAGAACAATGTCTCCATGCAAAAATCACTTCCAAAAGAAAGTCATAGCACAAAGAGATCAAATCTTGCCCATAGTAGCGAAAAAGACTAGCTCGCACTCTTTTGGAGAAGAAAAGAAATGAATGTATGAGAATGAACAAACGAAATGAGGGGTGTCTTTATTTATATGAAACCTATCCCACTCATTTCTACAATAATACAACTAAAGAAGCCCTAATGACAAGTTTAGTTTTAAGTGTTCCACAAGATAGAGGTTACAGGCCAACCTCATAGCTCAAAAACATAACAAAAATGCCATAAATGCCCACATTGCGGAACAAAGACCTCCTCAAGCATGACACAATCCTCCAAATGAGCTCTAAATGCCACAAATAAGTGTTGTGTGGGCTAATGAGTGCTCCAGACTCCAAGTTGTAGCTCATAAATCATGGACATGCCTCCAAAGTGCCTCCGTAAGACGTCATCTCCATGGTGCCCAGCATTACCCTCCAAAGGGAAAAAGGTGTGACATGGTGCTTTCTCACTCAAGCATCGAGGCTCAAAAGTGATGTGTAAGGCTTCCTCTGTTATCACAAGGATGACCATCATCATTCGGGCTCCGGAAAAAGTAATTCCCATCAAATAGTATCAAGGCCAGACTAGGGATATCCTGGGTCCACTAGGCACATCATCAATACCTTCAACACCAAGCTTCATGGGCTCAACGGTTCAACATCTAGGGGTTGTTGGAAAGTGTAACTAGGTTCGGTATTCATAATGACTAGTAATTATGAATTTATGTAATGAAGAAGACAAGATAATAAAATATATTTTTGTAATACTTGCTTCATGGGTTTCATGAGCAAGGAGAATTTTTATCATAGGTCAAAGACTTCTTGATGTCTTTTAGGAATTTTTCATCTTGTCATAAATGTATAATTTAGAGTCACAAATATGAAGTGTTGTTACACTTGCAAAGGATCAGTATTGATGCTCCAAGACCTTGTCAATTGGCTCATAAAAGATTGCTCAAGTATGATGCAAATACCACTGAACAAATCAGTCTAATAGATGCTGGAGATACTCCTCAAGTCGGCTTACAAACAGCAGACAAGTCAGCTCATGAACAGTCACAACTATTCATGGACACGTCGGCTTATTTCCTGTGGCCAACCACTATAAATACACAGGTAGACTTCACTGAAATTACAGAGAAAAACAGTTCGGATATGTCTGAAATTTCTGTGAGACAGAAGGTGTTTTCTGGGTGCATTAAAAAGACAAGTCAGCGAAGGAAGGGTCTAAGATCTGGTGCAAAACACGAGATATTTCAGTGAAGGCAAGAGTCTGTAATAGTACCTCAGACATGTCTGTAGTAAATGCGAAGTACAGTATAAGGTTCAGTGCATCTGCGTGGAGAACAGGTTAATAAGGCAAGCTACATGATCTACAAGATCTCGCATATCTCAGATAAGAGCCGAAGTAATACATAGCATTAAGAAAAGGGTTACCACAGTATAACAAAGGTGATTGCAGTATAAAGGATTACTACAAAGGATCTCAAACTTGGGTGCAGAAAGAAGGTATCTCCAGAAGGTCGAAGTTAAACGAAGGCAGCAAAGACAGTGCATCATTTGGGACTGCTATACTAGGGACCAAGACTTCCTAGTACTGGTGCAGTGCAGTGCAGAAAAGGAAAGATCAACCTAAGGAGCAAATAAAGAAGCAGTGACAAGGTCTTGGAGGCATACAAGGGTGAAGGGTCAATGTCATGGTCATGGTACTTGTCAATTGAAGATCTATAGGAAGAATTACATGCGACTTTTCCTCTCCAAGAGGGAGAGGTTTTGGCCCAGGCTTGAAGAGCCTAAACTTTGTGTCTCTTGTGTTTTGATAATTGACTTGATGAAAGATATAATCAGCTAATAAAGAGAAGATCTAAGTAGAGAAATAAGCTCACAAGTAATTATCAAGAAGAGAATTGAATTAAACTCTACCCTACCAAATTCTCCACAAGGGTACCCCGAAGTGTCAAGCATCGTGTGGGGTCATCAAGTAGCCCAATGCTTTGCTCTTGACAAGCAACACTGCATCAACAAGGTCATATTCTCTCTCTAGAATGGGTAAAATGGCCTCTGCAATACTGCTGAGAAAGTGAGGCAATCACCTCAAGAGGCCATTGTTGTTGTGATGAAAGCACTTGACAAAAACCCTCTCAATATCAGGTGAAAACTGTTGAAATGTGTAACTAGGTTCGGTCTTCGTAATATCTAATGTAATCATGATTTTATGTATTTGATGTAAAGAGAAAAAGAAATTTTATTATTATTATTTTGAAGCATGGGTTTCATGCTCAAGATCATTTTATTGGTAGGTCAAGCACCCATTGAGTGCTTCTAGGGCTTTGTCATAAATACTAGGAGTCATAGAAGTCAATTGTCATATGTAAAGACCCTATTGGGCATATTGTATCATGTAAAAGAAATTTTTGTAAGTCATAAAGAGTCAAAAGACTCCCTCCAGGACCAAGTCGGCCTAAACAGGGACAAGTTGACCTCATTAAGGTTATTCAACCACCATGAAAAGCCTATATATAAGGGAGACCTTGACCTCATTTTGAGAAACATCCATTCAAGTTCGTTGAAGGAAAAAAACAAGTTCGATCAAGGGAAAAAGGAAGCCTTATAGCCAGCAAAAAGGAGGACAACATAAAAGGAGAAAGACTGAAATTTCTGGGACTGTTTTTAGGGCTACATCCCCCACGCATGCAAAAAGTTAGGGCATCATTGCAGTCAACTTTGGAAGACAAAATCTAGTGTCAACATAATCAACTTTGCAGGCTGAAATCTTAAGGAACAAGAAGTATATCAAGCGAAGGAGAGAGAAGAAGGTCATCTCAACTATTAATCTACCAACACGTGAGAAATTGCAGAAAGTACAGGCAGGACAAGAATTGCAGTCCTGAAGAAACAAGCCGAAATTTTGAGGAAGATGCCGAATTCTGAAGTTTGGAGCATGTTGACTTGGGTTGACTTTGTGAGAAGCAAGCTCATCAAAGAAGAGATTGACTTGGTCTTGGAAGGGTCTTTGTTAAGGGTCATAGGTCTTGGAATTCGTCATTCGAATATTCTATAAGAAGAGAAGAATTCTTGTGGGTTTTTCCTCTCAAAAGGAGAATTTTTGGCCATAGCTTGCAGCCTACATTTTGTGTCCTCTTGTCTCATTGATCTTCATTGTTTGGTAGTTATTTGATGATAAGAACGTAATCAAGTGAAAGAAGAAGTTAATAACAAGAACACCAAGCTAAGTGAAAGTATATCACAATCAGTTAACAAAGTAAGAGAAATCACCTAATTTCACTGCCCCTAGATTTCTCAACATGGTATCAGAGCTAAGGTGAAAACAACAACAAGAAGAGGCTGTTTGAAGATCATCCAATTGAAGGATACACGAGGACCGAGTACAAGGAGGTCATCTAGGAGGATTGTCCATCACAAATCATATCATCTCACATCATCTTAAAGGAAGCAACTCCTGGAAGAGGAAGAAGATCTCAAAAGACCCTATCTCCATTTAAAGAAGGACTCTATACTTGAAGCATTCTTGGGAAGCTTTAACATTCTACAATCATCATCCAAAGGAAACAAGAAGAAGCATTGTCATCATCATCAAAGAAATCAAGGTAATCTCCCTCTCATTGAAGAAGGGATCTCATCTCAATCATACTTGAAGAAAGACATCTCTTATCATCTAGAAAAACAAGTATTGTCATCTTTGAAGAAGGAAAACATCATCAAGAAAGCAATCATCTTCAATTATCAACATCATCAAGAAGGCATCGAGTTGGTGATATCATCATCAAAGAAGCATCTTCACTTGACATGTAAGTATTCTATATTTGATGTCTCAATCTACCAATCAAATGACTTCATTCTTCAAAAAGAACAATAAATTGGTTGGGACCTTGAACTAACTTGCATGGAAGAAGAGAATTGATTTAATTCTCATAAAGAATGAAGTTATTGAATATGTAAAGGGCTCCATCTCTAAACCATCTCAATAAAAATCTCAAGCACTATCAAAGTACATGAAAGGACAAATCAGGGCACGAAGGATGCTCAAAAAATCAATCAAGGATTCTCTCATCCCTTATGTTGCTAAGTTGAAGACAGCAAAAGAGATCTATGACAAATTGGAGTTGTTTTCTATAAGCACTGCAGGTGAAATCATATCTTTAAGAACTGAACTATATAAGATGAAGGTATCAGGGGAAGAAGGGATAACTTCATATTTCATGAAGGTATCCGAAATTAAAGACCAACTACAAGAACTTTCAGAAGAAATGTCTGATCGAGAGATGACCACCATTGTGCTCAATGCACTACCCGATGAATAGGGGAATTTTGTATCAAGCATCTATGGGAAGAAGGAAACCACTCCATTCAGTGTTTTCGGTCAATATGCAAGATTGAAGAATCTAGATTAAAAGCGAAGAATGATGTTGGATCAACTGAACCAACACAAGCATATGCAGCATCGACAGGGAAGAAATGAAAAATTGGAAAGTTCAAGGTTCGAAAGAAGTTTCAAAAGAAAATCGACATGTCAAAGATCTAATGCTATGAGTGTAATGAATATGGACATTTTAAAGGGAATTTTCCTAAACTCAAGAAGGACAACAAGAAGGGAAAGGAAAGGAATGAAGCCCATATCACCAAAGAAGTAGAAGAACTCGAAAAGAAGAAATCAATGGAGGAGGAAGTGAAAGACCCTTATTATGACTGAAATAACCTCCTTCACTTAGTTTATTAGAGATAGTAGTCATGATGGAAAGCATCACAAGTAATGATAGGATGCATTATAGCTGAGATAGAGATGACATCATCATAGAGGAATGGAAGGTTAGCCGAAGTAGGAATTCATATAGTTGAAATTGTCATCATAGAGAGGAAGTAGCTCATGACATCTTCATTGTGTTGAAAAGTGTAAATAGGTTCGGTCTTCATAATGACTTGTAATTATGAATTTATGTAATGATGAGACAAAGATAATAAAATGTATTTTGTAATAATTGCCTCATGGGTTTCATGAGCAAGGGGTTTTTATTACAGGTCAAAGACTTCTTGATGTCTTTAGGGATTTGTCATCTTGTCATAAACATAATTAAAGAGTCGTGTATATGAAGTCATGTTACACTTGTAAAGGAACAAATTGTTGATGAAAATGTATGCTCCAAGACCTTGTCATTATGCTCCACGAAGTCGGCTCTATATATGTTGAAGATACTCCTTGACAAATTCGGCTCACACTCATGAGATCATGTCGGCCTAGAGTAAGAGACAATCCCTATATAAGAGTGGATTGCGGCCTCATTTGGAGACAAGAAATTTGGACATGTTCTTTGATAATATGCAAAGTGAAGGGTTTGCAATATAGTGCGACAATAAGGTCTATGTCTTGGGGCGAAGAAAGAAGGTAGTTCTACGAGGAAGAAGGACTCTTTGTTTGGCAGTTCAGCGAGGAAGGACTCTTTCTTTGGCAGTTCAGCGAGGGATATAGACTCTCTGTTTTCAGATCTAGTGATCTCAATCAAGCTACGTACCATATATCCGAATTGTAGCAAGAAGGAAAAGCATTCATACAGTTCGAAGAAGAGGAGAGGTCAAGGCTACCTTAGCAAAGCATAGGTCAGCAATGCAGTGCGTAAAGACACTGTGATCAATTCAAAGCAGAGGTAGTGCTAGCCTCTGAATTGAGTTCATACTCTTCGCATATCTCAGAAGAACCAAAGTCACTCACAGCAAGAAGGAAGACGTCTCTTGGAACGAGATCAAAAGGAGTCTCTTAGAGGTCAAGGTCAGATCAAGGAAAGAGCAAAAAAGAAGCACACTGTTTAGGCTAGGAACTGATCTTTCCTAGTGCTGGTGCAGTGTAGTGCAGAAAGGAGGGATCAACTAGAGAAGCCGAGAAAGAGCAACAAGGAATAGTGACAAGGGTCTTAGAGGTATACTAGTGTCAAGGATCTTGGTCATGGTCTTGGTACTCGTCAATTGAAGATCTATAAGAAGAATTACTATTGGGTTCTCCTCTCCAAGAGGGAGAGGTTTGGCCCTGGCTTGAAAGCCTAATCATTGTGTCTCTTGTGCATTTGATAATTGACTTGATGAAGAACACAATAATCTAACGAAGATAAGATCTAAGTGAGAGAAGCATAACTAAATCACAAGTAATTATCAAGAAAGAGAAATTTTTAATAAAAGCCCTAATTTCTCAACATGGTATCAGAGCTAAGGTGTTGAAGACAAGAAAGGGCAGATTAGCAAGAAGGCACAAGGATCAAGCTATGGAAAGAAGGTCAAAGGTCTGTTTTCAAGAAAGCATTAAAATAAGGGATCTACATTGAAAAGTCAAAACCCTAGATCCAAGGAAGAAAACCTTCATTCAAGGAGTAGTTTGCAAGGAGTTGGTGAAACTCTCAAGCCATCTCAAGAAGACCAAATACCTTACTTAAAGGGCTTATACATCAAGGTCCTTTCAACAAGAAAAGCAAGATCAAGGAGGTGATCTTTATCTAAAGTTATTGAAGCCAAGTCAACATTGTTGAAGCCATCATCAAGCCATCCTTGATCATCATCATCATCAAGGATCCAAGGTGATCTACCTCTTTACACCACTCTTGAAGAAGTCTATCTAAGAGGGAGCTCCTGCTACTATCTACATCATCATCAACAAGGAAGCTGGTAGAAGAAGAAAAGCATCTACTCAAGTAAGTATCTTGATGACTTCATCTAAATCTGTCAAAATGACTTTCTGCAAGGAAAGCAAAAAATTGTCTGGGTATTCAAACTTTCTTGCATGGAAGAAAAAGACAGATCTAAATCTAATCGAAAATGAAGTCATGGACTATATCAAAGGGTCAGCAACTAGACCTTCAAAAGAAGATACTCAAGCTCATGCCAAATACATGAAGGGAGACATAAGAGCCCAGAGGATTCTTATAGAATCCATAAAGGACTCTCTCATCCCCTATGTATCAAAACTAGAAACTTCAAAAGAAATATATGACAAATTGGTGGAGTTGTTCTTGGTGAGTACTCCAGGGGAAGTAATATCTTTGAGACAAGAACTATACAAGTTGAAGTTGTCAAGAAAGGAAGGAATAACTTCATTCTTTATGAAGATTTCTAAAATACAAGATCAACTGTAGGAATTGGCAGAAGTAATCTCTGATAGACAAATGACTACAGTGGTGCTGAATGCTCTACCAGAGGGATGGAGAAACTTCACTTCAAGTATCTATGGGAAGAAAGAAGCAACACCATTCCAGGATCTATGGTCTCTATGTAAGATAGAGGATACTAGATTAAAAGCTAAAGTTGATACAGGATCAAATGAAGAAAATCAAGCCTATTCTACCATGACAAAGAGGAAGGGAAGATTTGCTGATTTTGGTCCTCAAAATAGAAAGAAAAATATGGACAAAATAAGATGCTATGGATGTAATGAAATTGGGCACTATAAAAAGAATTGTCCCAAATCTAAAAAGGACAAGAGGAAAAAGGAAGAAGCCCATATCGCCAGAGAAATGGAAGAACCTGATTCAAAGAAACCTAAGAAAGAAGAAGTGAGAGATCTCTACTATTTTGATATCATCTTCCTCTTTAAGAGGTATCTGTCGGTTGTAAAATAGTATGTTAGTTAGCATTTTATATTAGATAGATGTGGCACTTTATAATTGGCATCATGATGGAAGCATTAAAGGAGGAGCACTCGTCATAGGAGGATGTATGAAATAAATTTATATGACAACAATGCAATGAAAAAAGTGGCTCCTGGGAACCTCACTGAAAATAACACTTATGGAAGGCAGTCATCTATATCAAAGGTCATCATTCAGTAAATAGATTTTCTAATGGAATCCTCTTTGGATTCACTAGTTAGAAAGAAAGTAAAAGGTTTCATCGAGAATTCTAACTTGCAGAATTCTGGGATTAGAATATGATGACATATTGATGAAGCGGGTCAAGAGAATGAAACTCTTTCATTCTAAGGAAACCTGTTGCAAGATGACTCAAAGGGAAAAAGAGATGAGGTATATAATATATATATATATATATATATATATTGGGGAAAAGAGATGAGGTATATATATATATATATATATATATATAGGGAAAAAGAGATGAGGTGTGTATATATATATATATATAGGGAAAAAGAGATGAGGTGTGTATATATATATATATATATATATATATATATACACTGGATATGATAAAGTCATGTCATATGGTTGCAGGTAGTATACTTCTATCTTTAGAAATATGAACAAAAGAAAGAGAATCTCCTTCGATGCACAGATTTCCAGAAGGCATGATCCACACCAGATGAAATCAACATAATATGTACTCATATGGATATGAGGTGGTTGTACACAATCTAGGTAGTAGGAACTATATATTGGAAGCTCCTGGGAATGAAATAAAATTGTGTGGAGAAAGAAAGGAAGAAATCAACCATGGTAAAAAAAAAACATTCAACATCCAAGGAATCCAAGAAGACTTGACTAGGATATCTCCTGGGAAGATATGTAGACTCTAATATGAAGTCTGAAAAAAGATGGAGACCCTTGACAATACATATCTTTAGGAGATGTATCAATCTGTATGAAGGATGACGATGCCTACAAAAGATGTCATGATGAAAGATCATCACTAAAGTAATTTTTTATTTAAGTGTTCATATTTATAATTATAATATATGATGAGTTTATGCAAGGCTGCCCCAAAGGGAAGTATATGTCTTCCACAATTGATAACCATATGGTAGGATGAAAGATCCTTGGAAGAAATATAGTTCTAAGGAAAACAGCATGACATGAAGTCAAACCAGATGAGAAATCACTTTCTGATAGAAGACATGACTCGTGGATGAAAGTGATGAATGATTTGTGCCCTATGAAGAGATCCCAAAGATGAAGACTCCTCAACAACGAAGAAATTCATGACATCGAAGGAAGGAGTTCTTCATGAGCAATTGGATGTCCCGTTATTTTTCTATAGCGCTGATGCAGGTCCCTGATTAAGAGGGAGCCTCGTAATAAGTTTCTTACTTGGAAGAAACTTGGTAATTCCTAAGCCGAGAGGGAGCTTAGGTACATTCCTTGAATAGGAATGAGTACATTGGTATATGTCCTTCCTAAATTAAAAGGAAGTGACAGATATGATTCTCTAATTCATGTCTCATGCACTAGACCAGGACTAACAGTCGTAAGTCTTAGTTAAGGCCATCAGGAGAGAATGGGATAGACACATCATTCTAGTCTTCACCTGGGAAGACAGAATGGAGATATGGGTAATCATTTGGCATTTGATACTCTTTTAGGATGTATTAGGTCATCCAAGATAAGAGTAGTCGTGGAAGGACCGATATTATTTGAGGACTAGGAACCCAAGATAAGAATAGTCCTGGACATACCCTGAGTGAACTCAGGGGGGGTATGATACAAGAGAGACAATGATGAAGGTGTTTATTCATCATTGGTCTCACTAGCATTGGAGCTCAAAGATCTCATGGAGAGATGGAGTTGTTAGTAAAGGCCTTGCACTATGACAATGTTGGTTGATATGATGCTATACAAATGGGATTACCAATCCAATTCTTCTTATGAGATTCTTCAGATTGAAAGTGACCATATACCATTATGAATACCTCCCTAGTTAACAGGGAGTGTTGAAAAGTGTAACTAAGTTCGGTCTTCATAATGACTTGTAATTATGAATTTATGTAATGAAGAGAAAAAGATAATAAAATGTATTTTGTAATACTTGCCTCGTGGGTTTCATGAGCAAGGAGTTTTTATTATAGGTCAAAGATTTCTTCTTGATGTCTTTAGGGATTTGTCATATTGTCATAAATGTAATTAAAGAGTCATGTATATGGAGTCATGTTACACTTGTAAAGGCACAAATTGTTGATGAAAATGTATGCTCCAAGACCTTGTCACTATGTTCCACGAAGTGGGCTCTCTATATGTTGAAGATACTCCTTGATAAAGTCAGATCACACTCATGAGATCATGTCAACCTAGAGCAAGAGACAGTCCCTATATAAGAAGGGATTGCGGCCTCATTTGGAGACAAGAAATTCGAACATGTTCTTTGATAATATGCAAAGTGAAGGGTCTGCAATGCAGTGCGAGAATAAGGTTTGTGTTTCGGTGCGTAGAAAGAAGGAAATTCAGCGAGGAAGAAGGACTCTTTGTTTGGCAGTTCAGCACGGGAGAAAGGCTCTTTGTTTTCAGATCTAGTGATCTCAGTGAAGGTATGTACCATATATCCGAACTGCAACAAGAAGGAAAAGCATTCATACTGTACGAAGAAGAGGAGAGCTCGAGGCTACCTCAGCAAAGCATAGGTCCGCAATGCAGTGCGTAAAGAGACTGTGATCAATTCAGAGTAGAGGCAGTGCTAGCCTCTAAATTGAGTTCATACTCTTCGCACATGTCAGAAGAACCAAAGTCACTCACAGCAAGAAGGAAGACATCTCCTGGAACGAGGTCAAAAGGTGTCTCTTTGAGGTCAAGGTCAGATCAAGCAAAGAGCAAAAAAGGACATTGTTTAGGCTAGGAACCGAGCTTTCCTAGTCCTGGTGTAGAGCAGTGCAGAAAGGAGGGATCAACTAGAGAAGCCAAGAAAGAGCAGCAAGGAATAGTGACAAGGGTCTTGGAGGTATACTAGTGCAAGGGTCTTGGTCATGGTCTTGGTACTCGTCAATTGAAGATCTATAAGAAGAATTACTATCGGGTTTTCCTCTCCAAGAGGGAGAGGTTTTGGCCCCGGCTTGAAAGCCTAAACATTGTATCTCTTGTGCATTTGATAATTGACTTGATGAAGAACATAATAATCTAGCAAAGATCTAAGTGAGAGAAACATAAAGAAATCACAAGTAATTATCAAGAAAGAGAAGTTTTTAATAAAAGTCCTAATTTCTCAACACATTAAAAGCATATAAGGACAACAACTGAAGTAATAGTCTATATGGTTGGAGAATGTCATCTAGGAAGATAGAAGATAAAGAGATCATAATATATCATCATCATTAGGAAGAAGCATTTGCAGAATGAGGATCATCAAGGTCCTCCATTGGAAACTTCATAAGAAGGTTCACCCCTACTTAGAAAAAGTAAGTGTCTCGCAGAAAGTCTACATTCCACCTTGTGTGGGATCCACTGGTTAGAAGGATGAAGGTATGGTGACAAAGGAGTTTAGCATGTCAAGTTGATTGAAGTACTTTCATCTTCAAGCAAGGAAAGGAAGCTGCTAGAAGGAAGTCTTGATGACCAAAAGAAGGAAGAGGTATGTATATATTTAGATAAAGTCATGTCATCATATAATTGAAGATTGAATGGTTGAAAGCTCTATCTCATGAACATGATGAAAGAAGAAGAAACTCTTCCTTTAGAATGATGCATGAAGGCATGTAGTCAATGTCCCTAGAACTCTCCTACATATCGACAAGATGAAATCAACATAATATGACCTCATGAAGAATATGAGGTGGTTGGCAACTACGGTTCCCATAATGAAGGAACTAGGTATAGAAGATCCTGAGGAAGCAATATCCGAAGATATGTGAAAGAAGAGTTCATGAGAAGATGCATCTACAGTAAAGTAAGATAAGTGATCAACATCTAATAACTAGAAGGATTAGCTATGACATCTCCATGAAGAAAGA
This sequence comes from Pinus albicaulis, assembly GCA_034641835.2. Classification (NCBI taxonomy): domain Eukaryota; kingdom Viridiplantae; phylum Streptophyta; class Pinopsida; order Pinales; family Pinaceae; genus Pinus; species Pinus albicaulis. The sequence goes on along the minus strand of CM076581.1, from coordinate 1,338,904,194 downwards.
TATGAAGACCCTAATATGTTGGAAAAATAAATCTTTGGTAATGTATGTCTTAGAGATGGACTCATACAATATGCGAAAGGATGTTGATGCTGAAAGCAAATGTCATGACAAAAGGCCATAATAAAAAGGTAACTTTGTTTTGATGTTCATTTTGATTTTTGAAAACATTTAATTGGGTTGAAACAGAGCTATCGAAAGAAGGTTGTAGAAGTCACCTACAGCTAGTATTCATGAGATTAGATGGAAAATCCTAAAAGAAACATGACTTGGAAGAGGTAGTTGTATGAAGATAGCCAGATGAATGACAAGAATATCACATTCCGATGAAGAGAAGGATGACATGACTATTGGTTTTACACGATGTTTCGTTGAAGGGAAGTGATGAAGAAGATGGTCGATGCCCTACAAAGAAGAAGAAGGCTCCACGATGAAGAAGTTGAAGTTCATGACATGATGTCGAAAGGAGGAGCCCTACAAGCAACTTATCGTACCATGATCTCCACCGAAGAGAGTTGTTGTTGGTAACAAATCCCTTGTTAAGAGAGAGCTTGGGTATATTCCTTTTATAGGAATGAGTAGATCCCCCCTAGTTAACAGGGAGAGATAGACACATCATTCTTGTCTTCATGCTGTGAATAAAGAATGGAAGATTGGGTAAGCATTTGAGATTGATCCTGATACTCTTTGAGGATGAGGTAGGGCATCCAACAGGTAAGAGTAGTCGAAGAGGAAATTCCACGAGGATGTGTTAATCCAAGATGGGAATGGTCCTAGAAGGACATGCCTTGTGAACATCTAGATGGGGTATGTGCCTTGAGAGACAATTATGAAGATGTCTATAAGTCATTGTCTCTCAAGCATTGTACTCTAATCTTGTAGAGAGATAGAGTTGTTAGTCAAGGCCTTTCTATATGACAATGTTGGTTGATATGATGAGATGCACTAAGTTGATAAATAGCTTATGCGATGGCTTAACAATTTGACTCTTCTTATGAGAATTCTTTAGTATGAGAATGTCCAAGTACCTTTTATGGATTATGAATACCTCCCTAGTTAAGACGGAGTGTTGAAATTTGTAACTAGATTCGATCTTCATAATGTCTAATGTAATCATGATTTTACATATTTGATGTTAAGAGAAAAAAAATTATTATTATTATTTTGAAGCATGGGTTTCATGCTTACGATCATTTTATTTGTAGGTCAAGCATCCATTGAGTGCTTCTAGGGCTTTTTCATAAAGTCTAGGAGTCATAGAAGTCATTGTCAGTCATAGAAGTCATTGTACTCTAATCTTGTAGAGAGATAGAGTTGTTAGTCAAGGCTTTTCTATATGACAATGTTGGTTGATATGATGAGATGCACTAAGTTGATAAATAGCTTATGCGATGGCTTAACAATTTGACTCTTCTTATGAGAATTCTTTAGTATGAGAATGTCCAAGTACCTTTTATGGATTATGAATACCTCCCTAGTTAAGACGGAGTGTTGAAATTTGTAACTAGATTCGATCTTCATAATGTCTAATGTAATCATGATTTTACATATTTGATGTTAAGAGAAAAAAAATTATTATTATTATTTTGAAGCATGGGTTTCATGCTTACGATCATTTTATTTGTAGGTCAAGCATCCATTGAGTGCTTCTAGGGCTTTTTCATAAAGTCTAGGAGTCATAGAAGTCATTGTCATATGTAAAGACCCTATTGGCATATTGCATCATGTAAAAGAAATTTTTTGTAAGTCATAAAGAGTCAAAAGACTCCCTCCAAGACCAAGTCGGCCTACATGGAACAAGTTGGCGGCTGGCCTAAGCAGGGACAAGTCAACCTCATTAAGGCCATTCGACCACCATGAAAAGTCTATATAGAAGGGAGACCTCGACCTCATTTTGAGAGATATCCATCCAAGTTCGTTGAAGCAGAAAACAAGTTTGATCAAGGGAAAAGGAAGCCTTATAGCCAGCAAAAAGGAGGACAACATAAAAGGAGAAAGACTGGAATTTCTAGGATTGTTTTTAGGGCTACATCTCCCACACGTGCGAAAATTTAGGGCACCATTGCCGTCAACTTTGGAAGATGAAATCTAGTGTCAACATAATCAAGTTTGAAGGCCGAAATCTTAAGGAGGAGAAAGTATATCAAGCAAAGGAGAGAGAAGGTCATCTCAACTATCAATCTACCCAAACATGCAAAATTGCAAAAAGTACAGGCAAGCCGAGAATTGTAGTCTTGAAACAGCAAGCCGAAATTCTGAGGAAGAGGCCAAATTCTGAAGTTTGGAGCAGGTTGAATTGGGTTGACTTTGTGAGAAGCAAGCTCATTAAAGAAGAGATTAACTTGGTCTTGGAGGGGACTTTGTCAAGGGTCATAGGTCTCCAAATTCGTCATTTCAAGATTCTATAAGAAGAGAAGAATTCTTATGGGTTTTTCCTCTCAAAAGGAGAAGTTTTGGCCCTGGATTGCAGCCTACATTTTGTGTCCTCTTGTCTCATTGATCTTCATTGTTTGGTAGTTGTTTGATGATAAGAACGTAATCAAGTGAAAGGAGTTAATAACAAGAACATCAAGTAAAAGTATATCACAATAAGAGAAATGACCTAATCTAGTTTCCCCTAGATTTCTCAACAAAAATGAACAATCATCATAGTGGACCATACCTAATGCTGGGGGCACAATAATCCTTCACACAAAGCTCACTTTCAAACTAGATCGAGTCTCGTAAACTAGTTACATCCTTATGTTAGGGATGGTTAGATGGATAAGCCTATTAGGTGTTTCCAGCCCCAAAGGGAAAGTGACAGGTCCCAAGTTAGCCCATCAATCCATAGGTGTGTGTAAAATGGTGGCAACAGAGTGAGAAAGACTTCAATGCAAGGTTTCATAGCCAAGTGACCAGCTAATGGTGGTCCAGTATCCTGAGTAGATAGATGTAAGGAGGGAGCAATAGTGGAGGCATAATTTAACCCTTTCCTCGACCTATTTTTTCCAACCCTCTAGTATGTCCTTTACTCCTTTATGATTTTCTTTGATTTGGGTGGATAGCTTAGGAGTCCAAGCTTTCTTTTTGAGATTTGGCATTTTATACCCCTTAATGACGAGTCAATTTAATGCCCATCAAGGTTGGGACGATACAAGACCTCCTTTTTATAGATGGAGCATTCAAGTGCTTAAGGAACTAGGTGATGGTTAATGAGGCAAGTTGAGTTCATGCTAGGATTTTGCCCACTCACTAACGAAATGTCCCACCCATCTTTTGCATTTTATCATTTTCTTTCATTGTGATTTTTTATGCTTTTACCTTTCTTTTAGCTGCATCAGCCTCCAAGGGAAAGTTTTCCAGCCCAGACTTGAGGATGAGGATGAAAAGGTACCAATCTCGATAACTAATAACAACCACCCGAAGAATGGAGATAGAATAATGGGAAAGACAGAAAGTGGTAAGTACAGAATATCATGGAAATGTTACTTCAATCGAAGTCTCCCCCATAGTGTCCTTCCAAAACCCTAAGGCCTTAGAGGAGGTCCCACTACACTAGAGTCAAAGAATAACCTTCCAGGTGCAATGAGGAACAAGCATACAATCAAGATCAGTCAATCATCTAGTTCACCCCTTCAACCATATATATATATGACCAAAACATTAAGTGAAAGCACATGATTACAAAATGGTTGAAGTACTTGTCAATGGATGACCCACCTTTTTTCAAGAAGGAAAGTCGAATCGGAGAAAGGAATCTGACTAGAGCGAGAATTGCGTTGAAAATTGGTAGCTAAGGGATGAATTTCCTTGAGTAAAATTTCATTTCTGACTATTCTAGAGTGAGTTTCTAAATATAGAAAGTCATGTATATCGTTGCAACCATGACTTTCCAAAATTAGTAAGTCACCTTGCTTCAATTGGTAATCATGTATAGGTGATGGAAAATCACTTAACCTATCCTTAATCAATCTAAATTGTTTAATTTTTTAATTTAATCATCAATATTATTATTATTACACTTATGATACTATAATATTATCTAAAGAGGAATTACATGTCACCTCTCCTACTTGGCACTCAATCATGCCACTTCACATCTCTCTCCTTGATGGCAAATCGAACTCTCTCATTCAATGATACATTACTCTCTCTCTCTCTCTCTCTCTCTCTCTCTCTCTCTCTCAAAGGATTCATTTCTCTCACTCTTTAATGCCCTTATGCACCTCTTACACTCTCTTACACACTTTAATGACTCGTCATAAAAAGATTCCTCTTACACCTCTTTAATGCATATGTTACACCTCTTTTTAATGGCTCAAATTACTAAGGCATACATTCTCCTTCTTTATGGCACAAGTCACTAAGGCATGCGTACACCCTATTGATGGCATGAGTTACTCTCTTTAAGCTACACTCCTATTTTGGCATATGTAACTTCTCCTCAAGGCATAAGTTACGCTCCTATTTTGGCATATGTAACTTCTCCTCAGGGCATGGGAATTACTCCTTCATGAATTCAACCTCCTTGCTCTTCCTATATATTTGTGCCTATCATTCCTCTACTGCTCACTTGTGCATTGTGAAAGGAGAGTACGAACTTGACAAAGAGAGAACTAGAGAGACTAGGAAAGAATTGAGAGAGAGAGAGAGAGAAAGAATTGAAGAGTAAGAGCAGAACTTGGTGAGCCAAAGTAATTCAGTGATTGCATCAACTACTGCTATCAGAAATCTTCTTCAGATTTGGGTGAACTTCTTCTTTCTCTCATCATATTTTGTATTTTTGTTAAACATTTGATTTCTAATAGAAGAAGAATCTCATTGAGTTTTCCCCTTGTGGGTTTTGCCCAGGTTATTGGACCTAAACTCATTGTATCTTATTGAGTTCTTGGTCGTCTTCTATTGTGTATATGGTTTACGTTCTATCTACAATTTCTTAGCTAATAATGCAAATTAAAGAATTTATTGGATCAAGTAATTGTTACATCATAGAACTTTAGAAATTCAACATGGTATCAAAGCTTTGGTGAGGACAAGCTCAAGAAGACAAGTGTTATGCCAGCCCATTTTCTACTGAAATATCTTCTTTCTTCCAATCTACTGGCAACCCATATTCTGCTAAAATATCTCTTGTTGTCCACTCTAGTTACAATCCATTTTCTGTTGACATATCAAGTGTCGCCTACTCTATTTGCAACCCATTTTCTGTTGATTTTTGATGTACCTTGGACAAGTGGTTTCCCATGGGTTAGTCTCTACCTAGGGAAAAGTGTCCAAAATAATTATTTTTATAAGTGTGACTTTATAAAGTGAAATTGACTTTTTAAGTGGTAAAGTCAATGTTAAATTATAAAGTGAAAGTGACTTTATAAGTGGTAAAGCTGATGTTAAATTATAAAGTGAAAAGTGACTTTAGGCATAAAGTACAATGTGTGTACTTTATTTAATGGGTGAGTTACAAAATTGAAAGTGAGAATTAAATGCACGTTTATTCTCATCCTTTATCTAAATGAATCTGAGCCATTAGATCTTAGAGTTGCCCAAAAGTCAATTAGAGAAACAAAAGAGGGGGAAGAAAAGAGATGCTGCATTCATTCATTCTTCATGAGCAGATTGGAGAAAGGAGGCTAAGGGCTTGAGAAAAGTTCTGAAAGAGAACTTTGTTGGTGCAAGCTGAAGGAGTGATTTCTGGGCAAAGTTGGGCACAGAAATCAAGGCTTAGAAGACAGCAGAAGGTACAGTACAAACAACATTTAATGTTGTAATCTGCACAAAGATCAAGAGAAGTTTTTGAGTAAAAAAAAATTGGAAAAAAATACGTATAGTTCGTACAGCAGCACGGAAATCCATACAGTCCATACGAAATCCATACAACACAGTGCGCGTGCGTACAGTATATTTTTCAGCTTCAAGTGGGCACGAAAATTGAGGCAAAGTGGGCACAATATTAAAGGAGTTTTGGGCTGAATAGATAAGTTGAATTTGTTGTTTTGTTTTGTCTGCAAATGTATTTTTCATGAACTTGAAAGATAAATAAATTTGAAGATCTCTCTAGCAGGTTTTCCCCAGAGAAGATTGAAGGGGTTTTGCCTGGGTCTAAGTTGACCAAAAATGTGTGTGTTTTTTTATGTGTTGCTGGTCTGTTTATGTCCATGTCTATTTTCAGCATGTGTTAACAATCCCATGTGTTTTAATCTGAAAAAATTATTTCCAGAATTATATATGTTGAATATAAGTTTATGGGAAAGGGCATTTAACTGAATGGGAGTGATAAGGTGAAAATAAAATCGGGTTGGGATTGTAGGAAACTTTTTAGTTATCAAATTTCAACATTTTCTATTAAAATATCACTTATTGTTCCTTCTACTTGCTGCTCATTTTCTGTTGAAATCTATTCTCTTTTGTTGTTGAAATATCTCTTGTTGTCCATTTCTATTTGCTGCTAAAATTTTGAGCAGATTAAGATGTCTTCCTCTTACTTTAAGAATAAATAGAAACTACTTGATGCTTCAAACTTCTTCCCTTCAAAGACCAGATTGGATATTACTCTGGAGGAACGTGATGTTTTGGAGTATGTTGAAAGAGAGGTAACAGAACCAATTGAAAAATCCAATGCTGCTATCAAGGCCAGATACAAGAAAGGAGAATTCAAGGCCAAAAAGATTATCCTTGATTCTCTTGCAGACTGCCTCATCACTTATGTCTCCAACTTGAAAAAAGCCAAAGAAATGTATGACAAGCTAAATGGAATGTATCAAGTGAACAACTTGAGTCAAATTCTTGCTCTGAAGAATCAACTCAAAGATATTAAGATGAACAGAGAAGGGACCATTCAAGCATACTTCATGAGGATATCAAAAATCAAAGATCAATTGTAAACTTCTAGTGAAGTTGTTTCTGATAAAGAGTTGGTGCTTATTACACTTGGAAGTTTTCCTTCTTGGGAAACTTTTATTACTACCATCAGTAACAATGACAAGATTCCTACATTTAATGAGCTCCTGGGAAAGCGCGGTCAAGAAGAGGCCAGAATGATTTCCAAAGGAAAAATTCCCAAGCATGAGGAGGGAGAACCTACTGCCTTTGTTGTCCAAGGCAAGAAGAAGAAAGGAAGAAGAGGCCATCACTATTCGAAAAATTTTACTCCCAATAGTTCCTCTAAATGGAACAGAGACTTATCAAAAGTCCAATGCTACAACTGCCATAAGAATGCCCATTATGCCCATGATTGTCCAGAAAACAGAAGTGTTAATTTGGCAGCTCAGGGACAAATTCCCCTCTTTGGATAGTCTTTCTCATCAAGAAAGACCCCTTCTAGCTCTTGGTAGAATTTAATTTTGTTAAGGAAAAATATAATTTTGTTATGAAAACCCCAAATATAATTTTGTTATGAAAACCCCCATGTGCACAAAAGGACAGGGCAGCCCAAAGAAGGATATGGACACCCTTAGATGGCTATAAATACAAGTCAAGTGACCCTCATTTGGACATCATTAATTATTCTTCTTTCTTTGATTTGGCTCGCACAGGTCTGAAGTGGTTCGTGAAGAATGATTTGTACAAGTTCAAAATTGTAGAGTCTGAAGCTCGCACGTGTGATCTAGGGTTTTGATTTGCACTCACAAGGTTGCCACAAGGAGTTTTCGGTTGCAACCGCATGTACGCAAGCTTATGAGTGTGGATGGAGGGTTTCAACTGCACGGATCTACACTCTCTCTGAGTGACTGGAAATAAGGGTTTCATTCCATCAATTGACCACAGAATTCGACAGTTGACCACAGATATTGACAGTTAACCGCGGGCTTTTGAATTAGGGTTTTGATTATTAGCATTGTCGGGTTCATCTTTTGGATGTTGTTTAGTTGATTTTGATAGATATTTTTGTGATTGAATATATGGATCATTGTACTCTCTCTTTGCTGAAATATTCAATGACAATCTAATACAAAGAAGAATTTGAAAGGGTTTTTCCCCTTGTGGGGTTTTTCCCTAGTCTCTGACCAATTCTGGTGTCTCTATGTGTGAATGTTTTTCTTCTATTGATCCTTTATGTTCCACTACATTGATGATGATATTGTTATTTCTATAAAATTGCATATGTTGTTGAATAGTGTTATGATGTTATGGGGTGAATTCAATGTGTAAATAATGAAATGCAATTATCTAAAGCAAAGAAAAATATAGCCTTAAAAAAATTGGCATGGTTTCAGAGTTGGGTTGAAGAAAAGTCATTGAAGATCACCCCTCTAAAAGACACCATTGATGGAAGCAAGAGAAGATGGAGGAGACCTAAAATAATGCTAGGGTTTCAAAGAAACCCTAGGCAATCAGGTTATTAAGGTTTGATGGTTATCTTGTGGTAGTATGATAAAGGTTTAAGTTTCTGTTCTGACACATGTGACAGATTCAGTATAACCCAATGGGCTAGTCTCAATGAAAGCCTTGGTTGTTGATGAAGATGATATGATATATTGAAGGCAACATTCTTATGTGGACAATGGATAGTAATGACTCTTGAAGGCCAGTTCAAGAAGAAGATGATCACTTCTTGTTGAAAGATAAGTACCATTTAGATTTATGTTATTTCTTGATTAGATTTATTGTTTTGCTTATACTTCCTGCATGAATAGTATTTAATGCTTCTAATCCCTAGATGAGATGTGATAAGTAAATCCTTCTTGAGGATCATCTAAAGTGCAGCAAAAGAAAGCTAGTGCTATAAAAATGAAAGAGGCACCTAATGAAAGGTTGACAAAGTGCTCCAGCTGTCAAAGACAAATAACAGATACAAGTTGCACAGGTATCTATGGTGTATTGTTTCAATGTTGAGATTTAGCTACAATGTTGGATGGCTAAGTTAAGCCCTTAGGTATGAAGGGAATATCACCTTCATAAATGACTCATGCATATATTGGTGTACTTGACTTTTGGCAAGTATCTTACATGAATTTCCTAGATGCATTGATTTTGATACATTTTGAATTGATACTATTGTTAATGCTTGTGGTAAGCATGGTAACCTTGATGATAAGAGTGTAACAATAAGATTGATACTTAGGATCTTCTTGTTGACCTAGTTTAGTTTTTAAAAACCTTAGAAATATGAATGGATACCCTAACTTGATTAAGTAATATGACAAGGAAGTGATGTAGTGATTATGATCCTTGCAGTATGATGATACACTTGTTAGTTGCCCTAATTATAAGACACTAACCCTTGATGAAAGTTTGATGTCATGTTCATATGTGATGATGAAGTAGTTGATGCTAATATGTTATGACTATGATGCATATAGTTTGATTTCATGATCTAACAATTTTTCTGATGCATGACAATATTATGATAGACAGGTTGTTGCTTTGAATGATGATGACTGAAGTGGTTTCCCATTTAGAGGGAGAAACTTTTCATGAAATTTTAACACTTATTATTAGTTGAAAAGAAGACACTTACTGTTGAATGAAGGATTTTGAACATGAATAAACATCTGATGTTGTGGAAAAAGTTTTGGCAAGTTCTAATTTCAGCAGAGAAGGTTTCTCCTAGTCCAAGCCTCAACCACTAGGAGAAAGGCTTAAGGGTGAGGTTATAAGCCTCCCAACCACACAGAAGAAGGCCTATGGGTGTGGTTGAGCCTCTAGGATACAAAAATTGAAATCTGATGCATAAAACTAGGAGTGCACCAGGAGTATGACAGATCTACAAACATGGAGCAAATGATGAAGAGTTCTATGAGCAGGGAAGTTTTGAGATCTACATAATGATTGACGTATTATAGAGAATCTGAATGTCTTGGCTAATATTGTGTTTGCAAGGGACTAAAATATGCATATCAGTATGTTTGGATTAACTTGATCACTTAAGCTCTATGTCACACAGTTCGGGTTTGAATTCGAGTTCGGCAACGATTAAGTTCGATTCGAATTCGGATTTTCTGATGAGGTTTTCATGAGGTTTGACATTAAGTTCGACTATACATATTTTTCAACATATATATATGACTTAAGATAACAAAAACTCAAAATCAATCAATAAAGCTATATGAATAGCAGTGAGCACCCACGAGCCACAAATCATGATCACTACTAACTTCATGCTCCAAGCGACAGGGACAAGCAACATCTAAAAATTGAATTCAGGAAATTGCATAGAATACAACACGCAGCAAAAAAACTGAGCACAATAGAGCGAGTACACTCAGACTGAAGTTGGCTTGTGAAAATCTATCGACAACCATGGTAAATAAAGCCAAACCAATGGCCACTACGAGAAACTAATTGGAAGGAAGCGGAACAAGAGAAAACCATATGTTGCCCATGGTTTTTCTCATAAACCTTAAAACGAGTGACAAAAACTGCCCGAACTCTAACCCAAAAAAAAAAAAATTAAATTATAAAATTCGGCATCAGGTTCATCTTTAGGTTCACCTTGAGGTTCGACTATCAGGTTCGCCAAACATGAACGAATTTGAAAAAAAAAGTTGCATTCGCCGAATTTGAACCTTCGTCGAACCTGAACGAATTTGAATTTTTTTTTGGGTTCGCCGCATGAACGAATTTGAAAAAAAAAGTTGCATTCGCCGAATTTGAACCTTCGTCGAACCTGAACGAATTTGAAACTTTTTTTGGGTTCGCCGAATTTTGAACCTTAAGGTTCAAATTCGGCGAACCCTGTGACATAGCAAGTTAAGCTAGTATATGAAAATATTCGGTAACCGTTGCAAGGGTTGACAAGATTTGGCTTATTGACTTGACTTAATATAGATGAGTAGTATTGGTTTTGTCACGATGCTTGACAATTCATAGATATGTTTTGGCTTATGGATTGATTGAATTCACAATGATAACAAGTTAGGGTTTTTGATTTGGTACTTGATAATGGTGATTTACCTTGATGTGAAATGACAGTGCTATGTGGGCATACTGACTTTCAGTGACTAATATTGGTATTCAGTGTTGATTATGCACTGGCATCATTGGCACTTGGCACAATGGTTGAAGTGTAAACAGTTGTGATTCAATAAGCAGTGATTTCACAATGAATGGATAAAAATTATATCACTTATCCTTGGAGTATGCATTTACATCTAGGGACAGAAATGATTCATATTATGATTATGAGGATGGCTTGATAAAGTTTGATAAATGACCGTTGTTAACAGGTCAAATAGATAAGGTTGTAACCTGGTATTTGGGTGTGAGCTCTTTCTTGTTAAAAAATCAGAAAGGCAAAGAGATTTTATTATGTTGATAATTACTTGTGTTATTATTGTATTCCTACTATCTTCTTTATGTTCTTCTTTTATCTTCTTTTCATCAAGCAATCATCAAATCAAAACAAGAAGATCAACGAAACCAGATGTAGGCACTTAGCCAAGGCTAAAACCCATCTCTAGGGGAAAACCCAGTCAAACTCTTCCACTAATCAAATAGAGATAGACCAAGACCTTAGACCTGACCAAAAGACCTTCCTCCTCCACCAAGTCAGCCTTTCAATATGATTCAGCAAACTTCAGTCGTCTCTTCTTGTCCAGCAGCTACAACCCAGCAACCCCCCGAAATTTTGACCTCCGACAACTCCAGAATTTTGGCTCAGCCACAATCCAGCAACTTCGCATGTGTGAGACAAGGAGAGAGAAAATTAGACTTCCTTTTTCTTTATAAAACCTTCCTTTCTCTTCGCTAGGGTTTTCTTCCTCTTCCTTGAACTTCACACCCTTTTTCTGCCTCCAACAACTGCAGATCAAACTTCTTGATTCGATGCTCTAAATGAGGTCGAATTGTTGCCTTTATATAGTATTTGTTTGAGGTCAAATTCCCTTAATGAGGCCGACTTGGTAGAGTAGACCTAAAAGATCTATTTTACATTAAAATATATTTTTTTCTTGATTGACAAAGCCCCAGAAGGGTCTTTTACATTATGACATGGACAAGGACACTTGACATAAACCCTAGAAGCCTACAATGGAGGCTTTGACCTAAAACCTGTTGAAATTTTGATGTTCTATGTTGTTACAGTCACTTAAATCCAAAAGTTTTTTATGCTGCAAAATAAGGCAAAATAAGTTAAAAGTAATTTTAGAGAGAGTGTAAGAGGTGCGTAAGAGCATTAAAGAGAGAGGAATGAATCCATTAAGAGAGAGAGTAACATATGCATTAATTGAGGGAATTTACATATGACATGATTGAGAGACTTGAATTTATTTTTAATAATAATAATAATACCAGATACCATTTTTTGGATTCAACTATGTTAAGTAAGTCATTTATCAATGACCATTTCCATGAGGTGACTAATTTCTCATGATTTTTTTGAATAGTCCACTTAGCACTCATTGCATCGGGTTATGCTCACAAGGGTGAAGATGTGGGATTGAAACTAGTGAAATGAATCACATAGCGTCAATCATCACTTCCGAGGCTTGCACCCAGTAACCAGGACTTCCCGGGAGGTCACCCATCCCAGATCGCCTCTGGCTCAAGCGCGCTTAACTGTGGAGTTTTCCCCACAATCAAGCCCACTTAGCTTGCTACCACATTTGAAAAACCTTAGCAAGTATTGTGCCTCATAAACCATTCAAGTTGGTCATAGATGAATGACTTAACGCAGTTGAATCCCAAAAAATGATATCTAATATAATGCACTGCGGAAAACCCCTCAATACTTAAAATACAAAGAGTGAAGGGAGCTCTACTTGAATGGTTCATGAGGCACAATACTTGCTAAGGTTTTCCAAATGGGGTAACAAGCTAAGTGGGCTTGATGGTGGGGAAAACTCCACAGTTAAGCTCGCTTGAGCCAGAGGTGATCTGGGATGGGTGACCTCCCAAGAAGTCCTGGTTACCAGGTGCAAGACCAGGAAGTGATGATTGACGCTATGTGATTCATTTCACTAGTTTCAATGCCATATCTTCACCCCTGTGAACATCACCCTATGTAATGAGTGCTAAGTGGACTATTCAAAAAATCATGAGAAATTAGTCACTTGCGACTACCTCTCATGGAAATGGTCATAGATGAATGACTTACTTAACACAGTTGAATCCCAAAAAATGATAACTAATATAATGCACTGCGGAAAACCGCTCAATACTTAATAATATCATAAAGAGGATAATAGTAATAATAATAATATTGATGATTAAGTTAAAAATTAAACAACTAAGATTGATTAAGGACAAGTTAAGTGATTTTCCATCATTTATATATGATTACGAATTGATGGAAGGTGATTTACTATTTCTGGAAAGTCATGCTTGCAAAGATAGACATGACTTTCTATTTTTTAAAAGTCACTTTAAAAACGTCAGAAATGAAATTTTATTCATGGAAATCCATCCCATAGCTGTGAAACCCATGCTTTAATAAGTAAATTTCTTTTATAATAAAATTTATTTTTCTTTCTTTTGACAAATACATTACATCATGACTGAAATACAATTATGAAGACTAACACTAGTTACATTTTTCAACACTCCCTCTTAACTAGGGAGGTATTCATAATTACATATATACAGAGGTACATGGAAGATCTCAAAGTAATATACTCTATGAAGAGTCACAGCTCAAATTAGATACCTAACCAGGGTACTCTAATCAGGTGGGACTAAGGTGTGTTCCAAGTTTCAGCCTCTATAGGTACCATAAGGCTTCCGCTCTAACACCAACCTAGGGAGCTAGATGTGTATCCAAGGTCGGAGCTCTATGACCAACGCTACCATCCCTACTTCGGGATCTAGACATCAACACATAGGTCGGCCAAGCATCTTATTGCCACAAGATGCTTTGTCTCTCCTTATCAACTAAATCAGATATATATCCACCGCTCCAAGCATGCTTCAAACATTCAACCTTTTTACGGAGAGATCCTTCACAACCACAACCCGAATCAGTAATAAACTTTCAAGTATATATATATATATACAAGTAAACACAAACCTTTGGGGTCCTTAATCATCCTGATGCTACTTATATCATTATCAAGTTACAACTTGTTAGAAACATTCTTCTTTCACTTCTTCAGTAGCACTAAATACAACTTTAAGATGCTTCGTCTCTCCTTATCAACTAAATCAGATATATATCCACCACTCCAAGCATGCTTCAAACGTTCAACCTTTTTACGAAGAGATCCTTCACAATCACAACCCCAATCGATAATAAACTTTCAAGAATATATACAAGTAAACACAAACCTTTGGGGTCCTTAATCATCCTGATGCTACTTATATCATCATCAAGTTACAACTTGTTAGAAACATTCTTCTTTCACTTCTTTAGTAGCACTAAATACAACTTTAAGATGCTTCGTCTCTCCTTATCAACTAAATCAGATATATATCCACCACTCCGAGCATGCTTCAAACGTTCAACCTTTTTACGGAGAGATCATGCACAATCACAACCCCAATCAGTAATAAACTTTCAAGTATACATACAAATAAACACAAACCTTTGGGGTCCTTAATCATCCTGATGCTACTTATATCATCATCAATTTACAACTTGTTAGAAACATTCTTCTTTCACTTCTTCAGTAGCACTAAATACAACTTTAGCATTTCGCAAGTCTTTTTCACGAACATCCAACTGTAATTCTTTTATTCATTCTTCGATTTCATTCAAGGTACTCATTATGACTGTCATAATATGCCCTCCCTATCAACTAGGGAGATGTACCTTTTCTTCTATCCAAACTCCCTCTCAACTTATGGAGAACAACAGCATTAGATATACTTCATTCTTTCTCATGTCATCAATGACATCTTGATCATCATCATTTTAATAGCTTCCTTCATCATGCTCATCATTATTATCATAGAACATCTTCAACATCTTGAAGATTATGTACCTACAAAACTTTAATAGCAAGTACAACCATATATAAATATATAGAAGCATGAAGTCAATCATATCAAAATCATGTCATTATAATGGAAGCATCAAAACATTCGAGCTTTAGACATCAAATACCAAAACCTAGTTAGGTTCATAATCAGCAAGGGTCACATCTATTTATATACTAGACTTCAACTTCTTGCTAGGGTTTGTCATAAACCCTAGACTCCATCTTCGAGAAACGAAACCGTAGATAACAAACAAATAACAATTCAATCATGGTATTATACATCGAAGGTTTCAACAATATGCTATTAGTATTACATGTCAGACTCTACTACGGTTTGTTGCAAACCCTAGATTTTATAATCAAATCTAAACAATATCATCCTGTCCTAGAATATCAATCTCTACTAGGGTTTTGTTACAAACCCTAGATTTCACAAATTGAAACATGAGTATCAACAATCAAGTTAACATACCTGCATATACATATCTAGGATGTACTAGCATTTCACATCAATATTTACTAGATAAACCCAAGATCAAAACATCAAACAATTTTGACCCGGCTAGGGTTTTGTGTGAAAATTCCAGGATCTAGATCTAGAAACCCTACTGCAACAAGTTGAACTACTTCTCCTACTTGCAAATCTGATTTAACAAGTTATTATAAGATTACTTCTTAAAATATCAAAGTAGTTATTGAAGCAGCCTTCAACCATTAAAATACATTTATGAAAACAGAAACTAAGCAAGAAAGAATAATGCAAACACAAGACACTGTTATTTTTGGACAAATGTCCCCTAAAAACCCAATGCAGGAAAACCAGTGCAACAAATCTGAGGGTTTATATATTATGCAGTAATTTTTTGAATACAAATTCGGGATGCTTTTCTGGCAATCCCTGCAGAGAATATGGCTGACAAAGAGTTAGTGAGAGAAATCCCACACTGATACTGGAAGCCGACTGACCAACAAACCCCAGACAGTAAGCCCTCCACTGTGTTGTGCAATCTCTGCGTCACTCTGCGCAAACCCCAGACGGTAAGCCCTCCACTGTGCTACGCAGTCTCTGCGTCACTTTGCGTGGGGACTGCGTGGCTTCTGCACTGTTGATCTTCTGCTGGCTGGATTTGAATCTCTGGCCCCTTTGGTCTCACACCCCAGCTTTCTAGCACTGGATCTGACTGATCCTCAACTAAATTTTGAATTTCCTCAAGGCTGCAGCGCTGCCTCTGCCGATCTACTCTTTGTCTTCTATGCAATGTATTCTCCAACTCGGGAAGATCTCCAACCGAAATTATTATGCCCCTCAACTACAATCAAGAATCACTTAGATCTGATTTTCTTCCGAGCACTGCTCCATCAGAAAATTTTGATCTCTAGATCCTCTCGGTGTAAATGACAAATGACCCTCAAGTCTACCTTTATAGCCTTCTCGTTGAAAAATCAACAACCGAGATTAGATCTCCAATCAACGGCTAAGATTATGTTAGACTTAATATGCTTTATCTAGAAGATTCACCCACAGTTTACATTAATATTGATTAATTATTTTAATTTCCCAAGTTAGACTTAGGGTCCTCATTAAAAATAATTAATTTTTCTTATAAAACTATTTCTGGGTGGAATTTCCCAAAATGATTTCTGGGTTATTTGTAATGCATGTATCTAAGCCTCTCCACAAAGTTTGAGACTTAGAGCACATCTGATGCTACAAAAAATCAACATTTTGATCATGCAGAAGAATATACACTAGGATTTCATTCCTAGGATCTTACTTTAGTTATTACAAGGGTTTGTTCATAAACCCTAAATCACCAAACCCTAAAAATATAGGGTTTCATTATATGACCTAGACATTAACAATAAGCCTTAAAGGACTAGGGTTTTACCACTACGTTACCAAAACCCTAAACATCAAAATAATAGGATTTCATTATATGTTCTATACTTTATCAACAACCCCTAAGTAGGCTAGGGTTACATAATCAACAATGACATACCCTTAGCATCAAGAGAATAGGGTTCTATAGTGAATCCTAAGGGTTAGGGTTTCACAAGAATGATCAAATGACAAGAGATAGTATAACAAGTGTAGATTCAATCTAATGATTAATCACCCTAACAAGAATCTTTGTGATTCAAAAACCTAAACATGCAAATGTTAGTAGTGTAAAGCGAATTTCAAGAGAAGAATGATCATACCTTTTCTATGAAGAGGACCTTGTAACAAAACTTATAATCTAAGACATACCTTGAGTTGTTCTTTAACAAACCTTGTAGGATTTCAGTTCTTGAAGAGCATCCTTTGCAACAAGACTTCTTTCATGATTCAAGTGTTTCCTTTGAAGTCTCCTCCATAACCTTTGTGTATTCTGCAAGCTTTCCTACAAAGGAAAATTAGAAAGAAAATATTATTAGTATACAATACAAACAAATCTCGATGTGAGGACAAAACCAAACATATAAGAGGAAACAAGGAACAAGATACTTATCTTTTGGTAAAATGGTGAAGGCTCCCTCTTAATCCAATCTTTCTAAGGGATACCTACAACTTAAACAATTCAAAAATTTCTAGCAAGATATATTTATGAACTCTAGAAATTAAAACATAAAAGAAAACATTACAAAATTTAAAGCATAAGGATATGCAAGGGATAGTATCCCTAAGAGTCTCTAGAAAATAGATCTTTGACTTCAGATTCTTCAACCTTGTTCTTCTTTGGTGGAGCTTCATCAACAACATTTGCATGTTCTCTTTCTCTCTTCTTATTCGTTGGATCTTGAAGACAATGACTTTTGTAATGACCCATCTTATGAAAATTGTAGCATCAATCTTAGATAGGTCAACTGTCTTTCTTGGTCCTTTGAACTTCTTGAAGGTTCCCTTCTTCTTATATTGAGCGGTGTAGGCATTTGAAATGTTGTCTTCTTCATCCTCCCTTTTGTTACTTACTAATGAAATGCGGGCTTCTTCTTGACTGCATGCATTCCACATTTGTTCAAAGGTTGGTGTATCCTTCCAACTGCTAATTCCTTATGCAAAAGAGCTCCAAGATTTTGGTAGACCTAGTAATGCAACAATCAAGATTTCTTTCTTTGGTACAACTTCATCTATAGCTTGGAGTTCACCTCTTATTATAGAGATCCTTACAAAGTATGATGAAACAGTATCGTCTTTCATCATCTTTATTGTTCTTAGTTCATTCTTGAGACTTGCTATCTGACTAGTGTTCTTGATGGTGAACAACTTGGAGAGGGCTTCATACATTTCTTGAGCGGAATCTATATTGGATATGTATGGGATTAGATTTTCCTTTACTCGATCTACTATTAGATGCATGGCCATGATGTCGATTTCCCTAAAATTCTCCCTTTCTGCATCATTTGTAGGTTTCTTAACTTTTCCTTGAACAAGATCCAAAACTTTATGCAGCAAGAATAAGATATATCCTTTTTTTCCATGCCTTGTTGTTGGAGGCTCCTTCTAGCTTGTTTTCAGACTTCATTGTCATGTCTTTTTTTCTTGATATAGTAGGCCTTCCTCTTCCTATATGATCATAATCTTTTGACCCTTTCAGTAAATCTTCAAGCTGCTTTTTTCTTCTTTCTTCACCTTAACTCTGAAACCATGTCAGAAAATCAGAAAGATTTTCTTATGTTGATAATTACAAGTGTTATTCTTGTATTCTTATTATCTTCTTTATGTTATTTTATCTTCTTTTCATCAAGCAATCATCAAATCAAAACATGAAGATCAATGACACTAGATGTAGGCACTGAGCCAGGGCTAAAATCCCTCTCTAGGGGAAAACCCAGTCAAACTCTTCCACTAATGAAATTGAGATAGACAAAGACCTTAGACCTGACCAAAAGACCTTCCTCCTCCACCAAGTCAGCCTTCCAATATGATTCAGCAAGCTTTAGTAGTCACTTCTTGTCTAGCAGCTACAGCCCAACAACCCAAAATTTCGACCCCCAACAACTCCAGAATTTTGGCTCAGCAACTTCGCATGTGTGAGACAAGGATAGAGAAAATTCGACTTCCTCTTTCTTGACAAAGCCTTCCTTCTTCTTCGCTAGGGTTTTCTTCCTCTTCCTTCAACTTCGCACTCTTTTTCTGCCTTCAACAATTTGTAATATTCCGAGTAGAAATAAACAGCAATATAAAGCAATCATAAACAAGAAACTACAGCAAATAGAGAGACATCATATAAATAATGCAAAATATGGAGAACGCTGAGCCATTTTATTATATAACTAAAAGATACAATAGGTACAAAGGTGATCAGAATGATGGCACCTTGGCTTGCACAAGGCAAGCTGGAAATACTCTCAGAAATGCTAAAGGAATGGCTGCTCTCTCAGTGACTGCATTATCTCCAAAATGTTGTTGCTACTGCTATTGTTGGAATGGGATGGCTCTTTGGGGTTGTTCCCCTGCTCAGAAAATACGAAACTCTGGGAATAAGCTCTCCTCCAAATACCCAGAAAAGCCCAGAAAGGGATTCCAGAATGGATGACCCCAAAAAATCTCCTCCTTTGAGGAATAACGCTATCCCAATGAAGATGTTGGCCTTGAATGAATCCCTGCAAATAATGGCCTCCTCCTCTACCAAAATGATGGAATAGCTAAGGGTTGATCCCTTCTCACTATCCCGGGCTGAATCCCCCGATAAATCTCCACCTCCAGCACTATTGTCGCACAGAATGTCTAGGCACCGCAACAACGACTCAGATTGGGGGTTGTCACCCTGATCCCCAATCTCTCTATCTAAGTTGTCTCCTTGCATACTAAGGGAGGTAGACCCTAACGAAAAATGAAGAAGGAGAATTGGTTGAAAACCAACCAATTCAGGAGACACAGTCAAATGACCAAGTACTTATTAAGATTGAACGAGATTTTACAGTTTCAATTAGATTTAAAGTTTAAGACCAGTGTCTTATGGAGTCAAAATATCACGTTACGAAATTAAGATCAAGTAATTGATAGGTAACTGCTGCTAAAAAAGGACAAATATCTTGCTATGAAAAAATCAATCCACCACGACAATATTCAATTCCTCAATTATGTGCTCAATTGATCAAACTGGAAGATATGCTCTTTTCAATAATACGATTCAATATTCGATAAAACACCTTTATAATCATGCATCAACAATGTTCGATAAAGACATGCAATTTATCATCACTTGAAATATTCCCAAAGTTAGATTAAGCAAGTAATAACCAACTTCAAGTAATTTAAAACCACAATTAAATAGTTTAACGATCATTAACCACAGCTAAGCATGAAAATACTTCGAACCAACTATTTAAATTTCGTAACAAAAAATGTTATCATGAAAGAACCATCGAATTTAAATGTTAGACATTTCCAATAATTTAAATGATATTCTAAACAATTCCAATTTCATAAATATATAGTCAAGCTTTAGACAAAAAGAAATTTAAAACCCACCCTTGACTATGAGAATTTTCTAAAGTTAAAAATTTCATTTTTGGTCTTTTTTTTTCTTTTTTTTATTTTTTATTTTCTTGTCCAATGTTAATAAAAATATATATACAAATAAATCTAAAGTCCAAAAAACAAAAAGGTTAAGAATTTCATTAAAGTTTTGAGCCTTTTATAATTTTTTAATTTTCTCAAAATCTAAATTGAAATGAAACTACAAAACTCAAAACCTAAAACCTAAATCTATAACAAAAGGAAAAAAATTTGATTTTTTGATTTTTGATGGTTTAAAATCTAAATAAATAAATAAACTAAAAACTAAAAAGATAAACCTGAAAAGTAAATTAAATGTGACCTAAACTAAAATCTTAAGATAAAATAAAAAAGAAAATCCAAAGTCTAAAGTTAAAATAAAAAGAATCAAAATTGAAAAATCTGAAGATTGCGTAAATGTTTTGAATGCAGGTCAAGCGTAAGGAGTGTGCGAGGAATATGGCAATGGATGGAGAAATGGCAATGCTGGAAAATCTTTGACGCGGGAGAAATAGTATGCGAGGGTCGCAGGAGAAGCAGCGAGGATGGAAGGCTATGGGAGGAAGACCAGTGACAGTGTTAGCGGCTTACAGAGATGCATACAGACAGTGTGTACGGGCAGGGATGAAAGGAGGGACACCGTGTTGAGCGGAGGAAGGAGAGGGCAACCATGGGTGGAACAACGTAGAGGAATTGGTAGCGTGATAGCGCAGAGGAACTGGCAGCGCAGAGAAATGGAAGAAGGGCCAGCGTACAGGTTTGGAAAATCGTACGGTCCATACGAACAGTGTGAAGGGTTTTCAAGACAGCGTATGAAGGAGGAGCGTGGGAGTTGTACGTGATGAATAGCATCAGATGAATATGCACAGCAGGAATGATGGCAGTGAAACGCAGACAGCTGGTGCATAAAATTCAAAAAAATTTCCTTGCCCAGAAATCAGCAAAATAAGATTTTAAATTCGGATTTTAAATAAATACACCTGCAGTAATGTATTTTGAGGCAAGATCCCTCCTGAATCTGCAAACGAAACTGATCCTGAGGCCAGATCTTACCCTCCAGGGCCTAGATCTAGCTCAGATCTAAAAAAATTCTGAAAATTTCCCTGTAAAACCTGCACAAATCCAGAAACAAGAGACCCAAAAACCCATAAATATGCACAGGAAACCCCAAAACCCCAGTGAGTTAAAAATAACAATATTTACAAATCTATAATGCTATTTTACAGATCAAAGCCCTCATGGCCAGATTTAAAATCATTTAGCACAATTAAAAAGATAAATTAAGGGAGAGGCACAAGCCCTAAAAAGAACCCTGCAAAAAATGGAATTTAAGATAACGCCGGGGAATTAGATTTGGAGGGCTCTTCAGATCTTATTTACTTGGGAGTCAACTGGTCCAGCTGAGGACTTCCCTAAACGCCCAATCTAAATCCGAAAGATTTTTGCACACTTAAAGTTAAACTGTTAAATTAATAGAGAAATAGTGATAAAACATAAAATTTTCAAAAGTTAGAGATAACTGCTAACTCAATCCAATTAATATTCTTACCCTAAATCCAGTAACCTAAGCAAGATACCTGTGTAATAGATTACTCTACAAGAGCCATTAATCAACAATCCATTAAAATAATCACCAGCAGAATATTAAGAACAAGTTTACCATAAAATGCTGAAGAGGAACACCACCATCAAAATAAAACCCCAAAGTCTTCGTTTGTATTATTCCAGAAAATATTACAGGAGAGTTTCAAGAGCGAGTGCACGATCCAGAGATCGGATGATTGAAAGACTGACAAAGACCTCTAATTTATAAGATAAAATCTCCAACGGCTAATTCAGTTGATCTTTGTCAAAATAATCTCGATTGTCGAAAAGATTTAACTATCTTTTAATCTGGACCGTCGAAATTATAATTTTTAGGAAATTCGAATTTATCATTTAATTCCATTTTAATTAACTCAAAAATAATAATTTTGAGTTAATTATCTCAAAATTTTGACTTTGACTTAACCACCAAGGTCCAAGGGTCCAAAATTTCTTAAAATTCTCAATATTTCCTTAGCCTGGGACCTTTAAAAATTTATTTTTTAAGGACCCACGAATTTTGCCTTTGAAGAATTTTAACTCACCTAGGACTTAAAATTAATTAAATTTCTGACTTAAGATTCTTAATTAATTTGGCCAGAAAATTTAATTAATTGACTGAGAGGGGATTTAATTATTTTTCCAACCCTCTTTACATAAGATAAATACATTTAGACACATAAAGAGGGAATACCCATTTCTATAGACCCTCAAGTAGCTACCCAATTCTGCGACTCAAAACATGATCTAGTAGACCAAGTAGATTGTAATAAAATAAACTAGCCAATTAACTAGGATTATTTCCAAACTACTTTTACAAAGACTCGATAGAAAACACTAAGACTCACTTAGCATCTTAATGACAAAAACCACCCTAACTTTGGGGTGAGGCGGGAGAGAAAAACTTTGCCGATCACTTGTGTCGAGAAACACAAATGAATCAGTGAAACAAAAAACCTCCTAGGATAGAAATCGTCACCAAAATATTAGATTTACCTAGGTTGTTACATACATGATGGTCTTACTGAGATCATTTACATCATAAACATGCAGAATGGATTTACATCATTTATAAAACTGCCGACTGATGATGAAATCTGAATGGCGTGAACACATCAAACATGATGAATCCCAATTGAAAAAATGGGGTTGTACTGCTATGGGGTCGTTGACAGTGTGGTCAACAGGTACTACCTCCTTCAAGAACTGCGTGATCTCTCCTCAAGACTGCGCTGCCCACGCAAGTGCGTAATCTCTGGCTGAAGATGCTATGGCTCCCACATGAAAATCAAAATATAGAACTCCTCACCCAAGCAGGCACTCAAAGTCCCCCAGGGTTGAGGTTGGGATCTCCGCTCGGAGACACCTGGTGTGTTGAACAGCACTTGCAGACTTCGCTCAACAGCAAAAGCGTGCTCAATGTCAAGAGACAAAACATAGATGCATAATCGAATGAATGAATGAGGAGCCTCTTCCCCTCTTTATACTTGGAGAGCCTTGCTCTCACCTAGGCCCCACCAAAACTGCATTGTCCCTCCTGGCCACGTTGTCCCTCTCTCTCTACACTTTCATGGGCCCATGCTACCACTTCGACCCCTGGGCCCCACGCTGTCAAATAATAATGAGATCAAGTGACTTTAGAGAATGTTTATTTCCTAAGTGTAGGCTAAGTGTCTTCTCACCCACTTTATTAAATGACTTAACTTCATAAAAAGTAAACTGGCCAAAAATTAATATTACCAATTCGCTGCTGCTAATTGAGAATATTACAGTCCTCCCCGCCAAAACGTTGCTTGTCCTCAAGCAACTGCAATGATGGACGCTACAAAATCTTCTCACTCTCCCAAGTGGCATCCTCATCCGACAAGTTCCTCCACCTCACCAAATACTCCCTAACTGTCATGCTCCGCAACTGCCTCTCCCTGGTGTCTATGATGGCTTCTGGCTGTAACACCAAATGCCCCTCATCATCTGTTGGTGGAAGCTCCTCGGTTGCAGTCACCTGCTGCCCCAATGCCTTTTTCAGGCAGGATACATGGAATATGTTATGGATCCTACTACCTGTGGGTAACTCCAGCTCATATGGAACCTCCCCAATCCTGCGTATCACCCTGTATGGTCCATAAAAGCAGGGCTTGAGCTTATCGGCACCCTTCTACTTCAGTGTGGACTGCCGGTATGGCTAAAGCCGTAGGTAGACCAAGTCCCCTACCTCAAACTGCCTCTCAACCCGTCCTTTGTCATCATACAGCTTTTGTTGGTTCTGTGTTGTAGCTAAGTTGTCCTTAAGAGCCCGGAGTATATCCTGACTCTCTTGGATCCAGTCCTTGGCCTTGGGGGTCTTGCTAGCACCAAACATTACGTCAACAAAAGTCAAAGCATGATATCCATATAAAGAGTAAAACGGAGACATACCAACGGACATATGGAAAGTAGTGTTGTAGCAGTACTCTCCCAAGTGCAACCAACGTAACCATGCCTTATGCTGCCCTGTGACATAGTTTCGCAAGTAGCCTTCCAGCCACTTGTTCACTATCTCTGTCTACCCATCCATCTGAGGGTGATAACTGGTGCTCGGAGTCAACTCTGTACCCACCAAACGAAAGAGATCCTGCCAAAAGCCGCCCATGAAACGGCTGTCCCGATCACTAACAATGGTCTTCGGGAGACCATGCAACCTGAAAACATCCCTGAAAAACAACTCTGCCACCTGTGTTGTTGTGTACCGCACGGATATAGCAAAGAAGTCTGCATACTTCGTCAATCGATCAACGACTACGAAGATACAATCCTTGCCCTGTACCGTGGGCAACCCTATGATGAAATCCATCGAAATGCTCTCCAATCCATCGAAATGATGAAATCCATCGAAGTGATGAAATCCATCGAAATCCATAGAAATGATGAAATCCATCGAAATCAGTGGTTGTAGTAATCCCACTGGATGGTTCATCTTCCCTTTGTTCTGCTGACACACTTCGCACTCCCTGACATGCCGAAGTATGTCCTCCTTGATGCCCTTCCAAGAGAACCTCTCCCTGATGGCCCGATAGGTTTTGGTGAACCCCTGGTGGCCTAATAGCGGTGAGTCATGTGAGGCACGTGGTACCTTCTCCTTGAGCTGAGAGCTCCCAGTCAAGAAGATCTGATCCCTGAAATATATCACCTCGTCCATCACCCTGTACCTGTCACCTATGACCTGTCCATCCAATATTTCGCAGGAAAAACAGTCCTTGGAGTACTCCATCAGTAACTGAGCCCTCCAATCCATGTCTAAGCTCATCAGAGACAACACTGTCGGTCTACGTGAAAGAGCATCGGCCACCACGTTGTTCTTCCCCTTGACATACTCGATTTCAAAATCGTATGCCTGGATCTTGCTGACCCACTTCTGCTGCCTCTCCTGCAACTGCTTTTGCTCTAAAAAGAACTAAAGACTATTGTGGTCAGTCCTCACCCTGAATCTATTCCCCACCAAGTACTGTCGAAACTTGGCCAGTGCATGCATGATAGCCAGCATTTCCTTGTCGTATATGGGATACAACCTCTCATGCGGCAATATCTTTTTGCTCTTGAAAGCTATGGGGTGGCCTCCCTGCATCAGGATTGTGGCTACCCTCTCTCCAGATGCATCACACTCAAGGACAAAAGGGTGCGTGAAATCTGACAACACTAAAACTGGACAGTTGCTCATCACCTCCTTGAACCTGTCAAAAGCCCTCTACATTGTGTCTGTCCAACTGAATGCCCCCTTCTTGGTAAGATCTATGAGGGGTGCAGCAAGTTGGGAAAATCCCTTGACGAACTTCCAGTAGTAGGTGCAGATGCCTACAAACCCCTAAAGCTCTATCATGTTCTTCAGCTCTAGCCAATCCCGGATGGCCCTATCTTCTCCTCGTGGACCCTCACTCCGTCCACACCAATGATATGCCCCAAGTAGAGCATCTCTGTCAATCCAAATTCTCATTTGGAGAGCTTAGCATAAAAATGTTGCTCCTCCAGTATGTGCAATACAGGCTCAATGTGCTGCAGGTGCTCCTCCCACATCCGGCTCTATATCAAGATGTCATCGAAAAATACCAACACAAACTTCCTTCGTTGACCACGGAAGATGTGGTTCATGCAAGACTGGAAAGTAGTCGGTGCATTGGTTAGCCCAAAAGGCATCAACAGAAACTCGAAGTGGCCGTAGTGACATCTGAAAGTTGTCTTGGGGACATCCTGGTCCCTCACGCAGATTTGATGGTAACCCGATCTCAAATCAATCTTCGAGAAGAACTTCGACCCCTCAACTCATCAATCTTTGGGATGGGGTATCGGTTCTTCATGGTCTTCTTGTTAAGAGCCTGATATTCGATGCACATCCTTAGTGTGCCATCCTTCTTCTTCACCAGTATGACAAAAGAAGCAAACAGGCTAGTGTTGGGTCGAATGTGCCCCAGCACTAAGAGCTCATGAATAGCTCTCTCAATCTCATCCCTGTAGGCTTTAGGATGCCTATAGGGTGTAGTAATCACAGCCTGGATGCCCTGTTGCAACTCAATGGTGTGCTCAAACCCCCGATCCGGTGGCTGCCTTGGTGGTATATCCCCGAAAATTGTGGCATACCTGTCCAAAATCGACTGCACATCTAGGTGTATGGCCTGCCCTGTAGACCCTGCCTCTGAAACATGCAGCTCTACTGCCCACTCTATATCTCCCTTACGGAACTCTGCCTCCATCCAGTGTGTTGAAACTGTTTGTGGCGGATAAGTGTGCATGCCCCGAATCATCTCATGCTTCTCGGTCTTCTTGTCTGTCCACTCCATCTTCAAAGTCTCCCAGTCTGTAGTGACCTTCCCCAGCGTGATCAACCACTGCACTCCCAGTATCACGTTGGTGTCCGGAATGTCCACCACAAAGAAATGATCTGTTAGAGTGTAATTCCCCATAGTCATTGCCAAAGTTGGCACATACCTGCATAGTTTTGGCACCTCGTACTAGCACCGAAAACCCATCAAAGCTCTCTATCGATATGCTCCTCCGCTCTACCAACTGTGCATCAATAAAATTGTGGGTAGCCCCACTATCCACTAATACTGAAACACATTGTCCCTGCACAGTACCCTAGACACGCAGTGTCAAGTATTTGGGAACCCCTCGCAAGAAGCAAGGACTCCCCCAGTAGGTGCAAACGTTGCCCCTCTTGCTCCTGTTGGTGGGGGTGGTGGATGATCTCCTCTCTGTTCTACACCGCTGCCTCCTACCTTCATCCTCCTCATATGCATCCTCTTCCCTGTCACTGTCGGAGAACACCTCTATGTAGTGTGCCTTCCTAGTGGCACAACCATGTCCTGGTGCCCACAGCTCCTGGCATGTGAAGCATAGCTTCTTCCATCTCAGGTCTCTCCTCATGTCCTTCCCCTTCAGCTGAAATGTCGGTCTCTGGGGGAAAGGAGCTCTGGTCCTGGGCAAGGCATCCTGCAAATCCCTGGTCCTCCCAACTGCATCGTGAAGTGTAGCTCGCCTCGTTGATCTAACTAACCCCCACAGAGGTTCTACCAACCCATCAATGAACATGTATATCATCCTAGCCGAAGACAAGTCAGGTACCATCACAGAGAGTCTCAAAAACTCGGAAATGTAGGTGTTTGGGCTCCCAGTCAGTTTGAGCTTGGTCAGCTCAACGAAGTGCTCCTCCGAATCCCTCTGATCAAACTGCTCTACCAACCTCCGTGTAAACTCTGCATATGTTGTCACAGCTGAGTGACCTAGCATGGCCATCCCGTGGAACCACCAATCATGGGCCTCTCCCTCTAGGTGCAACACTGCCACCTTGATGGCTTCTCCCTCTGCCATCTGATTGAGCTGGAAATAGATATCCAGCTTCTCTACCCAAGCCTTTGCTGAACACTTAGAGAATCCGTCAAATGTTGGCAGGGAAAATCTGCCCACTGTACATTGTACATCCCCATCCTGTGTGTATCTGCCCCCTCTGTTCTGGCTGCGGGGTCTGTTGTCCTTCTTGAGCTGCACAAAGTCATGGAAAGTGAGAGCCTCACCAAACTCTCGCCCATAGGACTGATACTCGGCAAAATAATCCCCCATGTGAACCGGTTCTGGTTCCTGAGGTGCTCCTGCTCCAGTGCCCGTAGCTAGAAACGTGGGCATCGTGGAACGTGGGGGAGTAAGTAATGCCATCTACTGCGCTGTGAGCTGCTCTTGCAAATGATGGGAGGTGCCGGACCCTTCTCCGGTGTGGAAACCTCTTGGGGTTTCACGCTGTCTCTGCTCTGCGGTAAACTTTTGCCCCAACTCTTCTATCCTCC
The DNA here is from genome assembly GCA_034641835.2 of Pinus albicaulis. NCBI lineage: Eukaryota > Viridiplantae > Streptophyta > Pinopsida > Pinales > Pinaceae > Pinus > Pinus albicaulis. Next base: position 1,338,875,989 of record CM076581.1, on the reverse strand, counting down.
TCGACAACTCCTGCACAAACTTTAGGAGAAGTTCCCCGAACTCTTTCCCTTCATCTTTCTCCTCTGCCATTGACTCCTCCTCTTCTGCGTCCACTACCAGAATGCGATCACCCACTTCATAAGTGGCCTCAAGCCTCCGCTCTTGGTCCTTATACCTCCTTCCCCGGCAAGTGATGTATGGTTTTCCTGCTAGTGTCATAGACAATCTGCTCCACAGGCTGAGCCAAGTCTATGAGCTTTGATACCACTGTAATATTCCGAGTAGAAATAAACAACAATATAAAGCAATCATAAACAAGAAACTACAACAAATAGAGAGAAATCATATAAATAATGCAAAATATGGAGAACGTTGAGCCATTTTATTATATAACTGAAAGATACAATAGGTACAAAAGTGATCCAAATGATGGCACCTTGGCTTGCACAAGGCAAGCTGGAAATACTCTCAAAAATGCTCAAGGAATGGTTGCTCTATCAGTGACTGCGTTATCTCCAAAATGTTGCTGCAACTGCTATCGGCTGCTGCTACTGCTGGAATGAGATGGCTCTTTGGAGTTGTTACCCTGCTCAAAAAAATACTAAACTCTGGGAATGAGCTCTCCTCCAAATACCCAGAAAAGCCTAGAAAGGGATTCTGGAATGGATGACCCCGAAAAATCACCTCCGTTGAGCAATAACGTTATCCAGTGAAGTATGCTGGCCCTGAATGAATCCTTGCAACTAATGGCCTCCTCCTCTACCAAAATGATGGAATAGCAAAGGGTTGATCCCTTCTCACTATCTCGGGCTGAATCCCCCGATGAATCTCCACCTCCGACACTACCTCCTCCAAGAATTGTGTGATCTCTCCTCAAGACTGCGCTGCCTAAGCAAGTGCGTAATCCCTGGCTGAAGATGCCATGGCTCCCACCTGAAAATCAAAAGATAGAACTCCTCACCCAACCAGGCACTCGAAGTCCCCCGGGGCTGAGGTTGGGATCTCCGCTCAGAGACACCCGGTGTGTTGAACAGCACTTGCAGACTTCACTCAACAGCAAAAGCGTGCTCAATGTCAAGAGACAAAACATAGATGCATAATCGAATGCATGAATGAGGAGCCTCTTCCCCTCTTTATGCTTGGAGAGCCTTGCTCTCACCTAGGCCCCACCAAAACTGCGTTGTCCCTCTCTCTCTGCGCTATCATGGGCCCACACTGCCACTTCGGCCCCTGGGCCCCATCCTGTCAAATAATAATGTGCTCAAGTGACTTTAGGGAATGTTTATTTCCTAAGTGTAGGCTAAATGTCTTCTCACCCACTTTATTAACTGACTTAACTTTATAAAAAGTAAACTGGCCAAAAATTAATATTACCAATTAGTTGTTGCTAATTGGGAATATTACACAATTGCACATCGAACTTATTGATTTGATGCTCCAAATGAGGTCGAATTCCTACCTTTATATAGTGTTTGTGTGAGGTTGAATTCCCTTGATGAGGTCGACTTGTCCTTCATGAGGAAGATTTGGTAGAGGATGTTGGAAAGTGTAACTAGGTTTCGTCTTCATAATGACTAAGTAATTATGAATTTATGTAATGAAGAAGAAAAGGATAATAAAATGTATTTTTGTAATACTTGCCTCATGGGTTTCATGAGCAAGGAAGTTTTATTATAGGTCAAAGACTTCTTCTTGATGTCTTTAGGGGTTTGTCATCTTGTCATAAATATATATAATTAAGAGTCATGTATATGAAGAAGTGTTACACTTATGAAGGACAAATATTGATGTAATTTGTATGTTCCAAGACCTTGTCTAAATGCTCCACCAAGGCGGCTCAAAGTACGATGTAAATACTCCTTGAAGAAGTCAGCCTATTCTCCTAGATCATGTCGGCTTAGAGACAGAAAGAAAGTCACTATATAAGAAGGATCGCAGCCTCATTTGGAGAATATAATCTCGGTCAAGTTCTGTAATAAGAATGCGAAGTAAAGGATTGCAATTGGTGCAAAGTCTAGTGCGAGAAGGGAAGTGATCTCAGTGAGGAAGTATTATGTGATTGGGTAATAAAAGAGTTGGTCATCATCTTTGTTTAAGGGTTTGTTACTACTCCACAGATTTCATGTAGGCTGAGGGCTACCTCAGTAAGAAATCGGACTACTATACAGTGCAGATAAGGGTCGCTTGGCAGCAAAGAAAGGAAGACCCTGAGATTTGGATCACCACATCTCGAATACATCAAAAAAGGGAGAAGTGCACTTACAACATGGAGGAGGATAGTTACAGCAAGAAGTTCTCAGTCTTGGGCATCAAATGTAGAAGGTCGAGGAGAGGTCTCTAGGAGGCCGAGGCTAGATCAAAGGAAGACAGAAAAGGAGTAACCCTATTTAGAGCTAAGAAACGAGTTTCCTAGTACTGGTGTAGTATTGGTGCAATATGGTGCAGCTTGGTGCAGAAAAGGAGATCCGCATAAGGAGTCAAGAAAGAGCAGAGACAAGGTCTGGAGGCATATTGGTGTCAAGGGTCAGTGTCATGGTCATGGTACTTGTCAATTGAAGATCTAGAAGAAGAATTAATTTCGGGCTTTCCTCTCCAAGAGGGAGAGGTATTGGCCTTGGCTTGAAGAGCCAAAATTTTGTGCCTCTTGTGTTTTGATAATTGACTTGATGAAGAACATAATAACCTAATGAAGATAAGATCTAAGCAATAGAAGCATAACAAGTATAACATAAGCAGTTATCAAGTAAGAGAATTGAATTAAACATTGCCCTACCAAATTCTCAACAGAGGAAACCTAAAAGACCTATCTTACATTAAAACAAATTTCTTTCTTGATTGACGAAGCCCAAGAAGGGTTTTTTACATTATGACATGGACAAGAACACTTGAGATAAACCCTAGAAGCCTACAATGGAGGCTTTGACCTAAAAACTATTGACCCAAGCATGAAACCCATGCTTTAATATATCAATTTCTTTAATAATAAAATTTATTTTTCTTTCTTTTGACAAATATATTACATCATGACTCATATAATTATGAAGACCGACACTAGTTACATTTTTCAACATTCCTGGCAACTTATCTGAAGAAATTGACAATGATATTAGCAAGAACTTTAATGACTTTGATTTGGCATTTAAGACTTGATAAACAAATTTGGTTAATTTGATTCCACATTATTGATTTGTTTGACGCTGAGTATATTGGTTTGGTCAGTGTAACATTTGCAAAAAGCATTGTATGGTTTGAAGCAAGCTTTCTGAGCCTAGTATGTCTGCATTGACAGTTACTTGGTAAATCCTAGAAGATGTGTCGATCTGAACCTCTACTTCAAAAGTGGTCCAAGGTATGCCTTTGATTTTGGTTTTATATGTTGACGATTTATTCTTGGCAAGTAACAAGCCTCTGATGATCAAAGTAAGAGGAAGTTGCCTCTGAGATCGAGATGGAAGACCTTGGCATGATGTACTACTTTCTGAGATTAGAAGTTTGGAAAAGAAAAATACATTGTGAAGTTATTTGGCATGATGAAATGCAAATCCTTGGACACCCCAATGGAATTAACTTTCAAGAAGTGATGCAAAGATATTGTTGGACCTGACTTGGCAACCAAAGCATCTAGATATATGTTTTGCAGAGAACAACTTGAGTCAATTCATGATTGAAGCATTAATGTTCCTTGTGAACATCCATCTAGATATATGTTTTGCAGAAAACAACTTGGGTCAATTCATGATTGAGCCACTTCAAACACATTGGGTTGCAAACAAGCACATTTTTGAGATATTTGCATGGGATGATCATCCTTGGTCTAAGATATACTACAGGAGATGTACGATTGCATGGATGCACTAATGTTGACTAGGTTGGAAAGCATTATTGACAGAAAGAGCACATTTGGGTGTTGCTTTAGCTAGGGATCTACCATGACATTTTGATGAGTAGGAAATAGAAGTCTGTAGCTTTAATCACGATCAAGGTTGAGTACATTGTTGCTAGGATGGCTAGTTGCGGGGCAGTTTGGATGAGGAATCTCTTTGGAGAGTTGTTTGAGCAAGTTTTGGATATGATAGTGATATATTGCGACAATAAAAGGTGGGATCCGATTGGCAGAAAATCTCGTATATTGTTAAGACTCAGATTTCTCCTTTTGTTGAGACAGTGTTGTTGTATGAGACAAGCTTACGCTTGTGATCGCTGCCTCTGTGAGAGGGAGGATGAATAAGTGAACTATTTAAGCAAGTATCAAATATGAGCACGTTGATATGTTTCTAATCTACAAAGAGCAGGGTTGATCGAGGACACTAAGCCACCTCTTCCCCCCTGTCTGAGCTCCCAGGGTGAGGAATTGAGATGTAGGGCTCCTGGGGTTGAGGGATATTTGGACAATAGGATATCATCCCTATCTGTCACCCATAGGGTGGAAGATGTTGCTCCCCTATCTTGCTCTATGCAGAGTATACCCCAGTTGGCATATGTCTTTCCAACCCATCTAGCCAATGGGTGTTGACTGCTTGAGTTAGGCGCAAACCTTACTTCTTATGGTAAGTGGCATCCCACTCAAGCTAGAGATGCAGGTGTTCTACCACGTGACTCTTGAGGGGCATTTTTGGGAAGATCAAGAAGCAATATGTTGGATATGATATTGTATCTCTCATATTGCTCGACATAGGGTGGAAAACGTATGTTCCCCTATGAGATGCCTTGAGGAGAGAGTTGTTGATTTTTGTAACATCAGAAAGTGCTCTAAGTCTCTAATTTGGTGGAGAGGCTTAGACACTTGTATTCCAAAGAACCCAGAAATAGTTTATATTAATTCCACTCGATTCATTTTTTATTAAAATAATTAATTATTTTAATGGGGACCTAAGTCTAAACTTAGGGAAATTAAATAATTAAAGGGTATTAATAAAATAGAGTGTGAATCTTATAGAGAACAAAGATCAAGTCATGTTTTAATCTTAGCCATCGATTAGACATCTAATCTAGCCCATCGATATGTCAACGAGAAGACTATAAAGGAAGGCTTGAGAGTCATTTGGAAAATACACCGTGACACTGAATTGATCAAAGATCGAAATTTCTGGGACGTGATTTGTTGAGAATTTCGAACTAGAGATATGAGTAGTGAGGGGCATCCGGAGGGGAAGAGATTTTCTCAATCCAATGGAGCATTAGTCAGAGAGAGGTAGAGGTGATCTAGCCTAGCCAGCGTTGAAGGAAGGGGTTGACGCAGTGACTGCATAAGCTCACGCAGAAGCAGCGTAGAGGCAAAGGCAAAGGTTTTAGCATTTTGCTGATGGATCGTCGAGATCCGAAAAGTGGCACCGGGAGGTTGTTCCTAAACATCCAAGGAGGCAAAACGACTTGGAGGAGGGCTAACGTTGAGCCTAGACATGGGTGATGTAGTGCCTGGAAGTTCCAGCACTGGATCTGCGCAGAGGCTGTGCAGAGCCTGTCCAGGGCAGTTTTTCCTTCATCTGGATCAGCCGGAGACTCAATGATTGAGTGAGGAATTTCTCACATATTCTTCTGCCATTATTTCTCTTTGTAACTTAATAACCCTTGAGGGTATTCAGAGATGTATTCAGACATTGCTACAGCATAATAATAAAACCCTCAGATCTACTGCACAGGTTTTCCCGCATTGGGTTTTTCCCGGGACTTAGTCCTGTTGTTGCTTGCTGCCTACACCTACCTACTAGTTAGTGAGAAAAGCCTTAAACCCCACAAGGTGTGGTTGGTGGCAAGGAACTCAAACAAGGGGTTGTCACCTATTCCCGACTCTCTCCGTTTAAGCTATCTCCTAGGTTACTATGGAGGGTGGTCCCAAAAAAAAACTAAGTTAAAGATGAGAGTTTTCTAGGAGTTGTTAGAGTGAAATTGGATTACTTTTAAAGATTCATGAGCATTTATGTGCAACTTTTGAAATAATAATGACAAACCAGTCAACCAATGCCTTTACAAATAACGTGCTCAAAAGTAAAAATAATGCTCAAAGAGATGAGAACACAATAATCCTAAAATGGAAACAAAAGCTCTTAGCACAAGATATTTGCAAAATAAAAATGATTATGAAATAACCAAATCACAACATTAAAACATATCTTGTCATAGTTAGAAACCACTAAAACTTAGATGCTCAATATGAAATTAAACTTTGTGAATATGGAAAGTAAGCATCACAATACTTGCATGAGATCAACAACCATCAAAAGACAAGTAAAAATAAATGTGATGAAGAGTGCTCTTGGTTGATTTTAGTTAAACTATCTTTACGACAAATATTTCAAATCAACTCTTCAATCCCCGGACCTCAACCTCGCCCAAATTATGTGGATCTCACAGTGAGGAGTCAATAGGCGAGTAGAGGGTCCCTAGAGGTCTATACAACCAACTTATGTTGGGGGTAAAGTTTTAATGAGTGTTTGTATGAAATTGATGTTGATTAATCCCAATTAAATGATACATGCAATGTTCTACAAGAGATGAGATAGCGCTTGCTTGCAATAATGAACCAAACTTTGAGAGACAAATACACTTATGTGTGTTGTAGCATTAAATGGCAAGTGGAATGAAATAAGTTCTCATTAAAAAATGCTTCAATGGTTTCTCAAAATGTATAACATGCATGGACTAAATAGTGAAGCATAAACATTAACTTAATTGAAACTTGCCAACCATGTGAATTTCTCACACACATGAAAAGAGATTTGCTCAAGTTTGTAGCCTTTGGAGCTCATGCATGTAAGTTTAATTAAACCCAGAATTTAGTGAGATGGATGTAGAGTGCATAGTCGTTAATTCTTTAGCATGCATGAAATGAAAATCAGAAAATGAGTCTGAAGATATCCTTTATCATCAAGGATTCAAGAACATATAAATTGAATATTTCTATCTTAGAAGAAACTCTTGACTTCATCTTCAAACATCATCAAGGAAGCTGTTGAAGTAGAAAGTCACTCTCTCAAGTAAGTATCTATGACTTTATCTAAATCTATCAAAATGTCTTCTTTGCAAAGAAAGCAACAAACAGGTTAGGGTTTCAAACTTTCCTGCATGGAAGACAAGGACAATGAAGTCACGCCAAATACATGAAGGGAGATATAAGAGCCCAAAGGATTATTACAGAATCCATAAAAGACTCTCTCATCTCTGATACATCAAACCCAGAATCATCAAAAGGAATATATGAGAAATTGGTGGAGCTATTCTCTGTGAGTACTGCGGGAGAAGCAATCTCTCTGATCAACTGCAGGAACTAAGAGAAGTAATGTCTGACTCTGAGATGACTACAGTGGTGCTGAATGCTTTGCCAGAAGAATGGGGAAAACTTCACTTTAGGTTTATACAAGAAAAAAGAAGCCATACCATTTCATGATTTAAGGTCTCTATGTAAAATAGAGGGAACAAGATTGAAAGCCAAAGGTGTTACAGGATCAAGTGAAGGGAATCAAGCCTTTGCGGCCATGTCAAGGAAGAAAGGAAGATTCGGTAAGTTTGGTCCTCAGAATAGTATGGACAAAACACGATGCTTTGGATGTGATGAACTTGGGCATTATAAAATAGATTGTCCTAAATTTGAAGAGGACAAGAGAAATAGGGAAGAAGCCCATGTCTCAAAAATGAGAGAAGTACCCGATGCAAAGAAATCTAAGAAAGAAGAAGCAAGGGATCTCCACTATGATTAAGATCATCTTCTCTGTTAAGTGATTTCTATTGGTTGTATGATAGGAAGCAGTGTAGCATCCTATTCAAAGCATGGTAAGAGTTCTTGGTAAAACAACTCTTGGAAAACCTCTCTGATAACTATACTAATGGAAGACAGTCATCAAGATCAAGGGTCATCATGAAAAACAGAATTCTAAGATGTGATGACATATTGATGGAGCAGGCCAAGGGAATGAAGCTCTTCATTCTAGTAAAACTACTGAAGGATGACTTAAATGAAAAAGGTATGATGTATATATATATTTATATGTTGACACTGAATGCTGTGAAGTCATGTCATATGGTTGCAGGTAATAGACTTCTATATTTAGAAGTATGATCTATGAAGGAGGATCTCTCAGTGCACTAACAAATGAAATCAACATTACATATACCCTCATGAAATATGAGGTGGTTGAATATGAACGAGGAACTAGAAAATGTGTAAGTTCCTGGGAATGAAGAATTAGCAGAAAGAAAGAGATCATGAAATGCAACCATGTCAAGAGGTAGTTATCATCCGGAAGCCAGGAAGATGTGACTAGGAGATCTCCTAGAGGATATGTAGACTCTGACAAAAGTTTGGTAAAGAAGAAGACCCTTGCCAAAACATATCATTAGGATATGTGTCAATCTGAATAAAGGATGTCGAAGCCTACAGGAAGATGTCATGGTGAAAGATCAACACTGAGGTAACTTTTGTTTTAAAAGTTCATATCTATATGTTTATCTGGATGAATTTGTACAGGGCTGCTAATCATGAGAAAAGATGTATGATCCTTGGAGATGATTCGAAGGAAAGCAGCATGGCATAACGGTGGACCAAATGTAAAAGACTAATGAATCACATTTTGATAGTGGACATGACTCGTGACTGAAAGTGATGGACGATCTATGCCCTATGAAACCAAAAGTTGAAGATTCCTCAATATCAAAATCCATAACATCGAGGGGAGGAATTCTTCATGAGTAACTGGATTGTTGCTGCAAGACCCTGGTTAAGAGAGAGCCTGGTGGTAAGTTTCTTACTTGGAAGAAACTTGAAGTATGTCCTTTCTATGCTAAGAGGGAGTGACATATGTGATTCTCTAATAAATGTGTCATGCACTAGACCAGGACTAACAGCCATAAGTCTTAGTGAAGGCCATGTGGAGAGAATGGATAGACACAACATTCTAGTCTTCACCTGGAAGACAGAATGGAGGATTGGGTAATCATCTGGCATTCGATACTCTTTGAGAATGAGATAGGGCATTCAAGATAAGAGTAGTCGAGGACCGATATTCTTTGAGGGTTGGCTACCCAAGAGAAGAATAGTCCAAGAAGGTCGTACTTTGGGAACACCTGGGTGGAGTATGTACCTTGGAGAGACAATGATTATGGTGTCTATTAGTCATGTGTCTCGCCAGCATTGTAGCCCATTATCTCGTTGAGAGATGGGGTTGTTAGTCAAGGCCTTGCACTAGGACAATGCTGGTTGATATGATGTTACACAGATGCGATTACCAATCTGATTCTTCTTATGAGATTCTTTAGTTTGAAAGTGACCATGTACCTGTATGAATACCTCCCTAGTCAAGAGAGAGTGTTGAAAAGTGTAACTAGGTCGGTCTTCATGTTGACTATGTAATTATGTACTTATGTAAAGAAGAAGACAAATATAATAAAATGTATTTTGTTGTACTTGCTTCATGGGTTTCATGAGCAAGATTTTATTATGTAGATAGACTTCTTCTTGATGTCTATTAGGTCTTTGTCTTCTAGGTATAAAATATAATTAAGTGTCATATTCATGAGGGATCTAGTCTAAGAATATGTTAGCACCCCATGATTTGTAAGATTGGCAAGAACAAGTAGCAGGGAACCACATCAAACCACTTTGAAGTCCAGGACCTAGCCTTCTTGAGCCCAGAGAGGGCTCTCTCTGTGTCTATGTTTGACTGATTTAACTTTATGGTTATATTTTATGATTTTAGGCTAGTTATAAAGATTGCAATCGTTTGTTTGTTTGGTTGATTGTCTGCTTGATTGGATAGATAGAAGGTGGGAAGCTTAATCCATTGGGCTATGGAGTCATAAAAGGGTTAAATTGTACATCAACTTTTCAAGGGCTTTTAGAGGGCAGGCTAACTATATCAAATGGATCTTTTTGGCAAGATGAATATGAAATGGTAGTGAGTTTAGTGAAGCTAAAGAGCAGTCAAGAATTCTTTAACTATACTTCAACATAAAAGCAGAGCAGACAGTCTCTGAATTCTGCATTCAGGTCTTCAGAGGAAAACATTTAAGATAACAGTTCAAAGGGGGTTAAGAGCAGTTAAGAATTCTTTAACCCAACTTCACAAGAAAAACCTCAAGATGACAGTTTCAGAGAAACTAAAGAGCAGTTAAGAATTCTTTAACCCAACTTCACAAGAAAACCTTAAGATAACAGTTGGGTAAATCTAAAGAGCAGTTAAGAATTCTTTAGTTACACTTTGCAGAGGAAAACATTGAGATAACAGTAATAGACAGAATTAAGGTGCTCATGCAGCATATCTTAATCTAAAATTTATGTTTCTACTATCAGGGAGATTGATGTACAATATCGAAAAACAAAGGAGAAACATTAACAAAAAAGGAATAACATCACCATTAACATAGCTCAAGGATCCTGTGAAAGTGCATGTATCACTGATATCCAGCTCAAAACAGTTACAGTGCTCCACTACAATGATCTTTGCAACTCAAAGTCTAAGCCAAATCCAACCTAGCAACCAACAATCGATAATGAACAATACACGCAGTATTTAATTGCAACTAAGGAGGTTGCCCTAATCTAGGGTGACAAACTGTATATACTACAGAGTAAATGCAATTTTTGACAATTGAGACCATGCAAGGCCCAAGCCAAAAATATCTCTGACAAACCTACTGTAGTAATAACTTTCAAATTAACTCCTAAGCTAACTTTAAAATATTTTTGGCCAACTGCCTGTAACATTAACTTTTATAATAACTTTTGAATTGATGCTAAAATATCTCTGACTGTAACATTGACTTTAGTAGCTTTCATTAAATCAAAAGTAAGCTGGAAGTGGCCAATGTGATTGAGAAGGGGTAAATGCTGAGAGGCCTTGACATCTGGCTCTGTCTTCCTTGTTGATTTGTTCTCTGATTTGTCTTTAAACTTTTAAACTATCTTTATCTGTATCTTTCTTTGCTCTCATTTGTAATTTCTCCTTATATCTTACTATTTGATCTGCTTTCTTCTTAACTCGGTCCTTTGGTTGTGTCCTTTATCCATTTTATCTTTAACCTTTCTTTGTCTGCCCTTCATTTGTTTTTTACCTTTATCCTTGAATGCTCTGCTTACTTCTTTTACCTTTCATTGTCCTTCTAGTTTGGATAAACTCTGTTTTTATTGGAGTGAATGTATAATCACTGATAATCATTACTTCCTTTATTTATTCTATCCTCTGTAGAATAAAGCCTTTAAACTGAAATCTAGAGAGTCTGGATTACACAATTTTTGGAGTTGGCATTGCAAACCGTTTATCCTGTCTCTTGGTGTGCAGATCACCTGCAAAATCAAAACAATTGTTAATTTAAACACAGGCTCGCAGGGCGACAAGCGATGGTAATTGATTGAGAAACAGAGGATGGTTTCGTTGTAGGCGGGAAGGCAGTTTTATGGTTTATCACATTGCCAAAAGCGGTTAGGTGGTTTAGTTTGGAGGGATGTGATAAATTGTGGGGGCAACACGTGGCGAAAGGGAGGGTTGCGAAACCACCCATTTCACAACCCCCCGTGGTGTTTAAATGACGGGCAATTGGAGGTGTGAAACGGGTTGGGGACCGTCGAATTAGGAGATGGAGATCGGACGGTGGTCGGGTGAGGGATAGAGTACAGGTCGAGTTGATAGGTGGGGTCGGGATTTAAATGAAACAGAGGTTTTTGGGTGTTAATGCAGGGTGTAGGTATGCTTGGCGGGTAGTACGGTGAAGTGGGCCTCGGGTCATATTAAAGCAGAGGTGCTTAATATAAGGTGGGGCCAAGGTTATATGAAAGCAGAGGGTAAATGAAATGGAAAGCGGGGGTTTTAAATATACAAGGGGTTGGGTGTTTAAAATAAACAGGGTTTATTTTAGAAAGTGGGACCCAGAATAAAATGCAGTGAGGGAGGGGTATTTAGTGAGGGGAATGGGGTTTTAGCATAGGGAAAAAGGTTTAAAAAGGGGAAAAGGCTAAAATGAGGGGACTAGGGTTAAAACATGGGATTTCAGAGTATGGGGGTGTTAGAAAATGTAAAATAAAAGGTAATTAAGGGGTTAAATGAAATATTGAAGGCAGTGAGATTTGGCTTTTCATCACACTTATTCAAAAAAAAATCCTCTTTCAACTGAATCAAGTGGCAGATGGACTTATTAGACCCCTTTGTCAAGCAGGATCTCCTTTCCTTTTCTGAAAATAAATGATAGTCGGGGAATATTATTTTCAGCATGAAAAATATAAGGAATATGTAGTCATCTTGTGATACTGTAAAAATACAGGAGTCTAACAGAATATATACCCCAAGACCTTGTGAAAGAAGGGCACCTAACAGCTCTCAAACAACGTTGGAAGACAAGCTCTACAGCCTACATCAACGCTGGAATAAACCTCTCTCAAATCGGCATAATTCACAGTGAAGAAGTCGGCTCCCATTACCAAATGACATGTCGGCTCAATTATAGGTACCGACAACTATATATACCCAGCTGGACTGCGTAGAAAAATAGTGTACAGGAATTCGGTTAGCCCTGAAAAAAGTGTGGATTTCTCTGTGGCAAAACAGAGACAGTTTTGCAGATTCTCTAAAGGAGTTTCGGTGTGGATTTATGGGAAGACTTTTCAGAGCGAAGTTTGAAGCATTGCTGGATTGATTGCTTGATATATAACCGTAACACTGTGCGGATCACTCTGAACAGCAAGTGCAAATACCAGAGGTCCAGCAAGTGCAGACACCAGAGGTACAATAAGTGCAGATTTTATTTAAGTATAATTGTGGATTTCAGGAAGTTGTTTTAGGGTGTCAACTGTGGATTCATTTAAGCTATCTCAGTCAAGGAAGAGTTGTTGAAGTTGGTACAGTGATCATAAGAAGAAAGGCAGCCTTGAAAATAGGAGAAAGTGAGGAAGGTAAATCTAAGATTTACCTTCCTAACTACAACTCAAGGAATTTAGCTAAAAGCATATGCAAAAAGAAGATAATGATGTTCCTATATTGACTGAGATATAAGAAGTGAAACTTGGAGACCAAGTTACCTAGTACTAGTGCAGATTGGTGAAGAAGAGAAGAATCAAGTTTGAAGAAGTTGTATCAAGGTCTTGGAAGCATATCTAGGTCAAGGATCTAAGTCTTGGTCATGGTACTTGTCACTTGAAGATCTATAAGAAGAATTTCTCGTGGGTTTTCCTCTCCAAGAGGGAGAGGTTTTGCCCTAGCTCTAGGAGCCTAATTTTGTGTCTCATGCATTTTTTATAATTGACTTGATGAAAGACTAACTAAGCTAAAGAAATAAATACATAAGTAACTCAAGCAAGCTCACAAGTAATTATCAAGAAGAGAATTTGTATTAATCACCAGCCCTCTAAATTCTCAACACCCTTGTCCACACTTTAGGTTGGGCATGGAATGATGCCCCAGAGGTTGATGTAGCGAAAAAGAAAAGAAAAGCATAATTTAGCCACTCTCAACAGGAAATGTACCACAAAATGCAAAATATGGACGGGACATACAAATTTAGCATGTGGGCAATAGCCAAACATGAACTCTACCCCTTATCCATGGTCATCACCCTGGTTCCTATGGGCCCTAAATGAGCCCCCCTCCATCATTGAGGAACCCATGATTGTTACAACCTTTAGTGGGTGATGAACCGCCCCACCTTAGGGGGGTATCCGCTACTATATATTACACATCATGCTCTCATCCCCTGGAGCCCCAAGCAGTTATGAAGAAAAATTTATCAAAGGCAAAAGGCATATGAAGAAGAGCCCCAAGCAGTTATGAAGAAAAAGTTATCAAAGGAAAAAAGCATATGAAGAAGGGTGGAAAAACAAAGGTCGGGGTATCTCATGTACCACGATTTGCTCCCTCCTACACTCATATACCCAAGTGTGGGATTCCCTTATTATAGCTACCATTGTAACTATGAAATTTTCAATCCTGAAAATACTTCTGCAGTGACAGATTTATGTCTCCTACTTATTATTTCCAATAAGTTATTTACAGTATTCTTCCAGTAAATTTCGAAATAAATACTACTACAGCATTCACACAAGTATATGCAGAGAATAGAACAGTAAGAAATACAAGCATAAGAATGAATCACATATACACACTTATTTTTGAACAATTGTCCCCGAAAAAACCCAATGCGGGAAAACCGGTGCAACAGATGAGGGTTTATATATTATTCTTCAGCAATGAAATTCTTTACAAGGAAAAGACTGGCAGACTTCTTTAGAAAACCTAAGATAAATTCTCACAAACCCTCTCGAGAATTTCTGACACTAAGAAGACTCACGCCTTCCCTCTGCGTCCCCCTGCATGTCTCTCTACGTGGTGTCTGCGTGAGACTGCATCACTCTGCATGGGCTCTCTACAACCTTGCCACTGTCGATTCCCTCTGCTTCTTATGCCCTACAACTCTCCCTCCAAAATCGAATTCTATTCCTTCATAATCGACTTCCTTCGGGTTATTGAGTGAATGCCCAACTCACTTTCCAAATGACCCTCAAGCCTTCTATTATAATCTTCTCATTCATGAATCAACGGCCCAAATTAGAAGTCTAATCAATGGGCAAGATTAAAAATTGCCTTGATCTTCGTTCTCTAGAAGATTCACACTTTGTTTTATTAATACCCATTAATTATTTAATTTCCCTAATTTTAGACTTAGGGTCTCCATTAAAATAATTAATTATTTTAATAAAACATAAACCGAGTGGAATTTCCACAAACAGTTTCTAGGTTCTTTGGAATACTGATGTCCAAGCCTCCTTACAAAATTTGAGACTTGGAACACTTTTTGATGCTACAAGGAAAGTGTTCTAGCAATATCCCTGTTGCATGGTGCTCTATCTTGAAGCATCCTCTGTGTTGTTGATGCCTAGCTGTTGCCCCTCATCTGCTGCACTTCTGCCTTCTGTACTGCTGCTCATGACCCTACCACTGTCACTACCTCATCTGCACTGCATCTCCCTCTGAATCCTGAGCCTATCCACTCCTACTACTGAATGGATTCTTGACCATCCCCGTCTTTTCTCTGAAATAGACAAACTTAGTCTTCCCAAGAGCTTTCGTGAGGATATCCACCACTTGTTCTCCTGTAGGAGTGTACTACAACTGTACAGCTCCCCGTTGGACACAGTCTCTGATGAAGTGACACCTGATGTCAATGTGCTTCAACCGATCAAGAAACACAGGATTTTCAGAAGCTCGATGCAACTCTGATTATCACATAGAATGTTGGTCGCCTCTAACTTTTCCTTGAGTAAGTTCAAAAACAATTTCCAAAGCCATATGGCCTCACACGAAGCCATGCTTACTACCATATATTCAGCCTCTGCAGAGCTTAGAGCCACAAATTTTTGTTTTTTGCTATACCAGGAGGTCATTCCTGATCCAACACTGAAACAATACCCGCTGGTACTTTTCCAATCTACTGGGCTCCCAACCCAATCTATGTCAGTGAACCCACTCAACCTGATGTCATTGCCTCAGGTGTATTTCAGTCCAAGCTCGATTCCTTTGTAGATATTTGAGAACATGCTTGGTTGCTGCCCAATGAGCCCTCCTTGGTTCCGCCATGAACTGACTAAGGGTATTGACAGCATAACAGATGCTTGGTCTCATGTTGACCAGATACATCAGAGAACCTATAAGCTGCCTATACAAAGTAGGATCAGCCTCATCATCTTCGGACGTATCAATTTTATTCCAGTTGGTAATCATTGGAGTAACCATGGGTCTACAATCCTCCATCTGAAACCTCTTCAGAACTTCTGTAGAATATCTTCCTTGACCAAAGAAGATCTCACCCTTCTGCTGCCAAACTTCCAACCCCAAAAAATAATGCATCAACCCTAGATCCTTCATGTCAAATTCTGCAACTAAATTCTCCTTGCAATCCTTGATAAACCTAGATGATCCTGTCAAAAATAGATCATCTACATACAGCACCAGTATCAAAGGCTCATCACCTACTCTCAGATAGTATAGATTGGGATCTACGTCACTCTTGACAAATCCCATCTTCTGCAAGTAGATGTCAATTCAACCATACCAAGCTCTAGGGCTTGCTTCAGTCCATACAAGGCCTTCTTGTGCCTGCGCACATGAGTTTTCTGTTCATACGTCTCAAAGCTCTCTAGTTGTTCAATATATACTTCTTCTTCTATCACCCCATTCAGGAACGCAGTCTTGACATCCATCTGGAAAATCTCCCATCACATCTGCACAACAAGGGATATCACGGATCTAATGGAAGTATATCAGGCTATTGGGGAGAAGGTCTCTTCATAATCTATCCCTTCCTTCCGAGCGTACCCCTTAGCCACAAAAATGCCTTTAAATTTCTCGATGTTGCCATCTGCAGCATATTTGATCTTGTAGATCCATCTCGAACATACAACTAATTTGTCCTAAGGCCTGAGAACCACTTTCCAGACATCATTTTTCATGATGGAGTTGTATTCTTCCACCATCGCATCAACCCATACCTAGTGCTGAGCTGCCTCCCGAAAACTAGAGGGTTCCCCAACCTGCACTACCAAGGCTTGGTACCTTTCAAGTTGCCTGTGCTGCCTCTTCTCGTTTCTAGGGGCTCCGACAAACTCTTCTGCGTCCCTCAGAATTTGTCGTAATTCCCTGCTCGTCCTACCACTGGTAGTGGGTGGATCTACTTGCTCTCATTCCTGCAAGTCCTCGAGAGATGTATCCCTTGGATCCCCATGCCTTGGAGAGGCACTCGTATTACCCTTTGCAGGTCATTGTGGTTGGACCAGCGGATCCTCCTCAGACTGCGTAGCAGAAGGCATCTCCTGAGATTTCCTGAAGGCCCTTTCCTCCATTAACTTCACATCTCGTCGCACTACAATCTTCCAACTCTCAAGAATGTAAATGCAGTAAGCCTTTGCGTTCTTGCTATATCCCACCAAATATCCTTTTTCCGCAGTCTTATCTAGTTTCTTCCTCTTCTCTTCGGGCACATGACAATATGTCGCACTGCCAAAGATCCTAAAGTGACTCACTTCAGGCTTGCTACCAGTGAAGACACTTTCTGGAGAGATCTTACCCAATGCGTTGTGAGGAATCCTGTTATGTACATAGATAGTTGTATTACAAGCTTCAGCACACAGGGATTTGGGCATGTCTTGATCATATAGCATTGCCCTTGCAGCCTCGACAATAGTTCTATTCTTTCTCTCTGCAATTCCATTCTGCTCTGAATTATACAGAGCGGTTCACTCTCTTCTGATGCCTTCCCTTGTGCAGAACTCTGTGAAGTCTTTATCAATGTATTCTCCACCATTGTCTGATCGCAGTGTCTTGATCTGCTTTCCTGTTAGATTCTCCGCCAGAGCTTTAAACTCCTTGAATCGATCAAAGACTTCGTCCTTGGTCTTCAAAAAGTAGATCCAGGTCTTCCTGGAATGGTCATCAATAAAGGTAACGAAATATTCAGCACCACTGAGAGCTCTAGTGGACATTGGTCTGCAGATGTCCAAGTGTATTAAGCCCAACACACTCTTAGCCCTATTGTTGCTTCTATGGTACGTTGCCTTGGCATACTTTCCCAATACGCACCCTCTGCAAACATTGTCTCGCTTGGTGCTCAGTTTTGGAACTCCCATGACAGTGTTCTTGAGAATTATTAACGCCCCATGGTGCAAGTGCCTCATTCTCTTGTGCCATAGCTCATTCAAATCCTTCTCATCAGTGTTGCCTATCAGTGCCATTGGGGATTCAAGCTGTAACTTGTAGAGTTTATTTCTCCTGACTCCGATTTGTGCCTTCTTCTTCCAACTCGGGTGTTTGACATATACTCTTTTCCCAATGAAGTAAACATCATAGCCTTTGTTTTGAAGTTGCATCATAAAGAGTAAGTCCATCCCCAAACCAAGCACATGCAGTACATTGGTGGCCTGAAGCTTATTACCAACTTCTGTTTGAAACACTATGGTACCTCTTCCAACAGGGGTACATTTTGCCTTAATGCCCATGGTGATTTTAAAATTCATTTGCTCTTCTTGGTAGCTTGAGAAACATTCTCGCGCTCCTGTCATGTGAGTAGAAGCCCCACTGTCAATATACCAGATCTCAGGAGAAGTAGAGTTTGACACAAGCAAATTCTTCTTCCGATCTGTTTGCCAGAACAAAAACGTCGTGATCCATTTGTTCTTTCATGCTTTCCTTCTTCTCTGGATAACTGCGTGAACCCTTCCAAGTTGTTGCTCCAATAACGTATGATCCACGTTCCATCGTCAATTCTCTGCTCTTGTTATTCAACCTCGCTCTGATACCAAGTGAAATTTTCAATCCTAAAAATACTTCTGTAGTGATAGATTTATTTCTCCTACTTATTATTTCCAAAAAGTTATTTACAGTATTCTTCTAATAAATTTCGAAATAAATACTACTGCAACATTCACACAAGTATATGCAGAGAATAGAACAGTAAGAAATACAAGCATAAGAATCAATCACATATACACACTTATTTTTGGACAATTGTTCCTGGACAAATGCAATGTGGGAAAATCGATGCAGCAGATGAGGGTTTATATATTATTCTTCAACAATGAAATTCTTTATAAGGAAAAGACTGGCAGACTTCTTTAGAAAACACCTGAGATAAATTCTCACGAACCCTCTCTAGAATTTATAACACTCAAAAGACTCACGGCTTCCCTCTACGTCCCTCCGCGTGGTGCCTGCATGAGACTGCATCACTCTGTGTGGGCTCTTTGCACTGCCTTCTGCGTCCTTCTTTCCTCAACCCTTGTCACTGTTGACTCCCTCTGCTTCTTTTGCCCTGCAACTCTCCCTCCAAAATCAAATTCTATTCCTTCAAAATCGACTTCCTTCGGGTTACTGAGTGTATGCCCGACTTACTTTCCAAATGACCCTCAAGCCTTCTTTTAATATCTTCTCATTCATGAATCAACAGCCCAGATTAGAAGTCTAATCAATGGCCAAAATTAAAACTTGACTTGATCTTCGTTCTCTAGAAGATTCACACTATATTTTATTAATATCCATTAATTATTTAATTTCCCTAAGTTTAGATTTTGGGTCTCCATTAAAATAATTAATTATTTAATAAAACATAAACAGAGTGGAATTTCCACAAACGATTTTTGGGTTCTTTGGAATACTGATGTCCAAGCCTCCTTACAAAAATCAACAGTAACATCACTGGAACACTTTCCGATGCTACAAAAATCAACAGTAACATCACATGTGATCTGGATGATTCCCCTGATCCCCACTTCGTTCCATTACTATATCATTTTCCACCTACCACTTGAAGGATGCACCATGGACATGGCACCCCTTTCAAAGGTTGAAACCACCTAATAGGGTCCTTGATTAATTCCCTTATTGAGCTTGGAGACACTTGTACATGCCAAATCCCACTATGGAAGGGCATGCCACCATGAAGTGCCCCATTGATTCCATGACTTGAAAGCTCTTTTACTTGATTATTCTAATGATTTTTTGTATTGGAAGCCAACAGGACACATTTGATCTTATGCAGGTGGGTCCACATTTGGGGCTTGGTCTCCCTATATGAGGTCTTAGCCCTCCAGAGGCCACATTGGCACTTGTAGGGTGAATTTTGAGAGCCATGGGCCTCTACCATAGCAGATAGTACTTCATGGATCCCCAGCACCACTCATTGTTTGCTCGTGTTCCACCTTTTGGATGAGGATGATGCACCTGGGTCACCATGCCCAGTTGGATACACACTTGCACCATACACTTGGCAAATGTTTCGGGATCCAAATGAGGATGTGTCTTACTACAGAGTACTTATGTCATCATTTGAGCCCTTACAAATGGTTTACAAGCATTTTCGATCCATATGGAGACCCATGAGGATGTCCTTGTGCCCCTCACACCCACTTGGGGGCACCACAGGGATTTGCTTAGAAAACAAAGGGCCAACCTCTTGTCCACTATGTTTGAGGTCCATTCTCACAACATGGGACACTCAGGACTTCGTTAGGCCTCCTCAAAGGCCCAACGACTCACTTTATTAATCATTCTACCCTCTTGAGAGGTTGATTATTCTTATTATGGAGCTATTTGTTGGGCTTGTCACCAAAAGTATTGTTATTATGCACATTATTTTATTTTATGGGCATTATTAGTCCAAATTAAGCCATCGGAATCCCTTTAGAGGATTGTATAAATAGAAGAGAGGCATTCTCTCTCATTCATCATCACTTAGATTGTATCAGTACTCTTGAGAGAAATTTGCATTTTTTGTTGGGTAAACTTTTTGGAGTATTCTTGATGCACTATGATCTGTGGATTTTCGCTATTGTCTTTGGATCTTCTTTATAATGCGAAGTTGATGAATTGATATACTCTCTCTCTCATGTAAGTCGAATTTTGATGCTATTCTTATTATTTCACTGGTTTACTGCATGATATGGTTATCATTATTCTTGTATGGGTTAAAGCAGATGTGAAATTCTTTTTGGGAACCTTGAATAAGTGATTTAATGCATGTATTGTAATTGAAGACAATGAGTGAATGTTCCTAGAGGCACCTAATAGGTTTGGTAAATTTGAAGTATAAATCTCTAATTACCTAGTTGTTTCCCTTGAGTACGCTAGCAAAGGTTAATTAGGGCTCCTTAGCTCACGAAAATTCTCAATCTGTGTATCTTGACTCCATTAAGCCCAAGCAATAAGGCATTGATCCTCGTATCCCTTTGGTGGTCAAATTTACCTCTCTTTCCTTCACCTCTCCAAATTCTAGGCCTAACCCTAGTAGGTCATCTAGGGCATCACATAAATTTCATTGTATCCATCCAAACTCCTTGATTTTTGGTCCACTACTGTGTTGGGCTTTTCTCTAGAGGTCCACCAAATTTCAAGCAATTCTGACGGTGGAATCTCGATATATAGCAAGCCCTAACTGCAAGACCAACTCTTGCCCTAGGCTGATTTTTGGTTAGTTTCCTCATTGGGATCATTGCATTCAAATCTCAAGAGTATTAGGCCTTTGATCTTATTCCCCTCCCCAATTAGGTCAAGCCCCTCCTTGAGTGATCAACTCCACACCCTTGACCTAGTTTGGTTCCACTTGGCTTCACTATGGTCCCACAACTTCGTAACTCATATTCTGCAAGTATTACATAGAAGCCATTTCTCCACAAGGATCCTTAGACCTAGGAAGCCTCTTGTCAAGAGATATTCTCAAACCCTGGGCTAGAGAAGCCCTTTCTAGAGAGCTCATCACATTACTTCCTAAGCAAGTAAGCCACATAATTGAGTCTCTCTTACAACTAGGCTCTAGGAATCACCCTCTATCCATTCATTGATCTACTCATCCTTGTGATTCCTCTTATACCAGGTCCCCTCCCATCGATGAAATTCTGTAAAGAGTAGGGAGCCTTAGCTAAGGTGACAGTGGGCTATGACTCCATTGTTGCCCCTTGACCTAGTAGTTGCTCTATAAGATCCCCTCCTAGCACCCTGCTAGTTGAGCGGTAACATATTGGTGCCATTGTCAGGGACAAGGGACGCGTGTCTTATTTCCATTATGACATCATTGATATATCATTTGGTGACTCCATTGGAAGAACGAAGCCCTAGTTCTTCATTGGACTTCAAGGTTAATGCTTGCAGGGTGAAGCAAGCATCTATCATGGCATTTTAATTACCCTAGCGACTCCATCATGAAAAATGGATTATTGTCAAAAAGAAATTACACTTGTCTCTCCATTCGCAAAACTCAATGATCAAGATCTTCAAGAACTACAAAAGAATGTGGACAAATATGCTAAATTTTATGAAGATTTATTGGAGAATATGGATAAAGAATTCATGCTCAAGTTTCATGGGACTACATAAAAACAACTCTACATAATAATGTGTGCCTATGAGAAGGATCCTATTCCTCTCTTTGAATTTTGACTGACCTTATCAATGAAAAATATTATACTCAATCGCAAAGCCCCATAGAATGTTAATCAGTTGGATGAACAAGGTGACCTTGAAGAAAATTCGAAGGTGGAAAACGATCTTGAAAATGAGGAATATATGGAAGAATGGAATCCATCTAAAAAAAGACCGTGATGACCATAAGACCATAGAGGGCCTTCGGTATGCAAATTTAAGAATTGAGAATGTGCATGGCATGAGTGAGAGTCCCATTGAAGTCCATGAAGATAAACACGATGAAGTGAAGGCTTTCATTCAAGAAAGGACATTCGAAGATATGAGTATTGTAGCTCCTTGTGAAGATGACATTTCTGATTTCATATGCATTAATGAGGGGAAATGGGATATTGGCAACCATCATTTGGCAGTGACCCTATTTATGATACTGACGCAGAAAATGAAGTTGAAAATAACTCTCCTTTTCTCCAGGACATCACTCATAATGATATGATTACTCACACCATTGAAAAGGAGGATCATTGTTTTCACATGCATGAAAAAGGCTTATTAGAAATAGCGGTCCCCATTTACAACATCAATGATGACACTAACAAAGGCCTTGCTTTCCCATGCCTTCTTCGGGATCCCAATAGCATTGCTACATTACACATGAGCCTCGCCTTGCCCATTCTCACAATATCACAATTATTGATGATCCCTTTTCCTCTCCTAGGTATGATGCTAACAAAGATCTATCCATTAGATGTATCCCTCCTTCCCCCTCATAACCTCAGGATTGTAAATATGGTCATCATGAGCAACCTCCTTGTTGTGTCTCCCCTTCTCATCAATCCCCCTTTCCTCCTAGCCATGACCCTATGGAGGTCATAAAGCATGACATTAATGATGGGGACTATAATGGGGATGATATGCCTGAGGTTGCTATCCATCGGAGGTTTATGAGCTTAATTGTTGATATCCTTATCTTTTAGTTGGAAGAAAGGATCGTGTGGAATAGATTGCATCCCTTAGCTCCCTCTTCCCCCGTGATACTCCATGCATGGTCACTTCATTTTCCCGCCTCCCACCCTTGTGACCTTCCATGTTGTGATTCCTACCCATGCCTTTGGATCTATTGCATGAGTGAGCAGAAGGGCAGTTGTTTTCATATTGACTGGATGATATGTTGGTTACATTGGGTCTATGATTACACTTAGTATTTGGGTGATGTAACATGCATGTTAGGGTAGGATGCATTGCATACTTGTTTTTCCCATTGAATCACATTCATGAGGATATTTGGGTGCTAGATTAGGGTATTTGAGATGAATTTTCTATTTTTATTGCCATTTATTTTTATGGTTTGGTATTAACCAGAATCGTGATAATAAAAGTGTGTTGTTCCTGCAGCATTTATTCTGATATGTGTATCTAAATGCATCCGTAAAATAAATAAGATTGTTATGCAAATTTCCATGACTTGCCTGCTTGGAGAAGCTTCATGCGCCCAAGAGTCAGCGTCCTGCATGAGTTTGCTGTTACCTACCACCTGGTAGCAGCAGGTAAAAAATCTGTTTTGGAATCCTTCCCCACCCACCACTGAGAAGCCAGAGTTGTGCATTATCTCACTAATTTGTTTTCAGTCATGTGGTCCCTTGCCCACTTGTTATGATTGTATGTTTGAAGGTGGGCCTCCCGAACCCGAAGGTATGGCTTTTAATTAGTATAGTTGAGTAATTTTCCTTACTTGTCATAGGCACTTTTGAGCATGGATCGATGGGGAGATTCGGCGGAAAGAGTGGGTTGGGTTTGTACTCTTGTCTCTAATGCCCAATTTCATTGTTAACCATGTACCATAGTCCCATGGGATCTATTTTACTGGACATTAGCTTTAGGGTTGGCACTGCATGGGAAATCTTGATTTTGAGAGTGTGGTCCCGTTTCCCGACACCACATACATCACTCCCTTCCACTCATTCTAACCCCATTCATCTCTTTTCCCATCCAGTTCCACATCTGTCCATTGAGTCCACATAGGGTTAGCCTCCCCCTCCCCTTGTCCACACCTTGGGTTGGGCCTGGAACGATGCCGTGGAGGTTGATGTAGCTAAAAAGAAAAGAAAAAGCATAATTTGGCCACTTTCAAGTTTCAACAGGAAATGTACCACAAAATGCAACAGATGGTCGGGTCATACAAATTTAGCACGTAGGCAATAGCCAAACATGAGCTCTACCCCTTATCCATGGCCATCACCCAAGTTCCTATGGGCCCTAGATGAGCCCCCTCCATCATTCAGGAACCCACGATTGTCCCCAACCCTTGGTGGGTGATAAATTGCCCCACCTTAAGGGGATATCCACTGCTATATATTGCACATCATGCTCTCATCCTTTGGAGCACAGAGCAGTTATGAAAAAAATTATCAAAGGCAAAAGGCATATGAAGAAGGGTGGAAGAACAAAGGTCAGGGTAACTCATGTACCACGATTTGCTCCCTCGTGCACTCATATACCTAGGTGTGGGCTTCCCCTATTATAGCTACCCTTGTACCATGACATCTGGTCTAGATGATTCCCCTGATCCCCACTCTGTTCCATTACTATATCATTTTCCACCTACCACTTTAAGGATGCACCATGGACATGTCACCCCCTTTAAAGGTTGAAACCACCTAATAGGGTCTTTGATTAACCCCCTTATTGAGCTTGGAGACACTTGTACATGCCAAAGCCCACCATGGAAGGGCATGCCACCATGAAGTGTCCCATTGATTCCATGACTTGTAAGCTCATTTACTTGATTATTCTAATGATTTGTTGTATTGGAAGGCAAGGGGACGCATTGGATCTTATGTAAGATTGCAGGTGTGTCTCCATTTGGGGTTTGGTCTCCCTATACAAGGTCCTGCCCCTCCATAGGGCCACATTGGCACTTGTAGGGTGAGCATTAAGAGCCATGGGCCTCTACCATAACAGAGAATACTTCATGGATCCCCAGCACCACTCATTGATTGCTCATGTTCCACCTTTTGGATGAGGATGATGCACCTAGGTCACCATGCCCAATTGGATCCACACTTGCACCATACACTTGGCAGATGTTCCGGGATCCAGATGAGGATGTGTCTTATTGCAAAGTACTTATGTCATCATCCTAGCCCTTACAGATGGTTTACAGGCATTTTTTATCCATTTGGAGACCCATGAGGATGTCCTTGTGCCCCTCACACCCACTTGGGGACACCACAGGGATTTGCTTAGAAAACAAGCGGCCAACCCCTTGTCAACTATGTTTGAGGTCCATTCTCACAACATGGCACACTCAGGACTTTATTAGGCCTCCTCAAAGGCCCAACGACTCACTTTATTGATCATTCTACCCTCTTGAGAGGCTTATTATTTTTATTATGGAGCTATTTGGTGGGCTTGTCACCAAAAGTATTGTTCTTATGCACATTATTTTATTTTAGGGACATTATTAGTCCAAATTAAGCCACTCGAATCCCATAGAGTATTGCATAAATAAATGAGAGGCATTCTCTCTCATTCATCATCACTTGGATTGGATTAATATCTCTTGAGAGATTTTTGCACTTTTTGGTGGGTAAACGTTTTGGAGTATCCTTGATGCACTATGATGTGTGGATTTTTGCTATTGTCTTTGGAGCTTCTTTATAATGTGAAGTTGATGAATGGATATACTCTCTCTCTCTCTCTCATGTAAGTTGAATTTTGATGTTATTCTTGTTATTTATTGGTTTATCGCATGTTATGGTTATCATTGTTCTTGTATAGGTTAAAGTAAATGTCAATTTCTTCAGGGAACCTTGAAATAGTGATTTAATGCATGCGTTGTACTTGAAGAGAGTGCATGAATGTTCCTCGAGGCACCTAATAGTTTTTAAGCCTCGAAACTTCATCTATTCGGCAAATTTGAAGTATAAATCTCAAATTACCTAGTTGTTGCCCTTGAGTAGGCTAGCGAAGGATAATTAGGTCTCCTTAGCTCACGAAAATTCACGATCTATGTGTATCTTGACTCCATTAAGACCAAGCAATAAGGCACTGATCCTCGTATCCCTTTGGTGGTCAAATTTACCTCTCTTTCCTTCACCTCTCCAAATTTTAGGCCTAACCCTACTAGGTCATCCAAGGCATCACACAAATTTCATTGTAGCCATCCAAACTCCTTGATTTTTGGTCTTGTTACCCACCACTTTGTGAGTGATATCTCTAGGAGAAAAAAAAAATCTCCAAGATGGTCCTCAGTTGGCAGCCAGAAGCCACCAACTAGTTCATTGTGCCATTTCTCCGCCACCTGAACCAACCATGTGTCCCTCACCCATCTGTCATGATCGTATGTTTGAAGGTGGGCCTCCCGAACCTGAAGGTATGTCTGGTCATTTGGTAATTGAGTATTGAGTTTGCTTATCATAGACACTTTTGGGCATAGATTAATTGGGGGATTCAGCGGAAAGAGTGGGCTTAGTTTGTGCTTCTGTCCCCTAGACCTCTTTTGCTTGTTACCCTTGGATCTTAGTCCCGTGGGATCTCCTTTACTGACAATTTTGGTTTTAAGGTGGTATTACTTGGGAAACCCCGACTTTGGTTGCGAGGTCCCACTCCCTCATCCACATATATCACTTCCCTTCCATTCATTATAACCACGTTCATCATCTCATCATCTCTCCCACTTGGGTCCACATTTATTCACTGGGTCCACAGAGGGTTGGCCTCCCCTTTCCCTTGCTCCCACATTGGGTCAGGCATGGAACAATGCCCCAGATGTTGAAGCAGCTAAAAAGAAAAAGTAAAAGCATAAATCGACATGAAGAAACCCTTCTGGCCATCCTTAAAAAGATGGAAAAGCTTAGTGAAGAGGTCCATTCATGGGATAGGATTGTTATGAACAAAATCACCGCATTAGAGAAGGCCCAAAAATCTAGCTACATTCCTAAGGGAAAACCTTTCCTTAAAAGCAAAGCGAAGAAGATAAGCCAAGCTCATCCAAGTCCCAAACACTTTGGCTCCAACCAATGCAGTGGAGGAAGACTCATCTTCCGAAGATGATCAAAGTGAGAGTGATGAGAGTGATGATGATAAAACAAATGAGCAGGCTAATCTCGTAGAATCTAATGTATTCAACATTTTGCTTGGGGGTTCATACACTCATTCTCTCGTTAGTGAGGTCAAAACCAAAGAAGAGAAAGAGGAACCTATTCTTAATGTTGGTGATAGTAATGGAAGATTCAAGGGGGTGCAATATTCATGGAAGGATAATGATAAGGATCCTGCAGCCTCCAAGGAACCTAACAAATAAGACTTTCTTCCCAAGCAAGCCTTTCCCAAGCAAGACCCTCCCAAGGATGTCCCTTCTAAAGATCCTTCTAAAGAGAAAGCCATTTCCAAGGATCCTCCTAAAAAGGATTCCCAAACTAAATTCGAGCCTAAAAAGGGTTCCCAAAAGGGAGGAAATGCCAAGAAGAAAGAAAAGGGCAAGCACGCAGGACTTAACATTGAATTGGAAGTTGCTATAGGGAAGATGACCGTATTCGTTCCTCTAAAAGAGATTGCGAAACTTCCCAAACAACAACAGCAAATTAAGAAGTCCCTAGGTTTTAAAGAGGAAGAATTACCTGAAGACTTGCAAAACATTCATATTCCCGATTGTAAACCTAGACATGAAACTTTTATGCTCACTTTGGTTGTCAATGATCTTTATCTACATAATTGTATGCTTGACTCAGGGGCTTCGACAAATATCAGGCACTTACAAGTTATGAAGCAATTGAGTCTTAACATTTCTCGGCCATATAAGAAGGTATGTGGCTTTAACTCCAAACCCATGGAGGTGGAGGGTCTTATAAAAGACCTTAAGGTTTCTTGGGCTAGGAACCCCAACATATCCCTTCTCATGGATGTTGTTGTCAATGATATTCCTAATGTGTGGGGGATGTTATTATCTAGGAACTGGGGGGATACCATTGGGGGTCATGTTCAAGGTTACTTGGGAGCGGGAGCAAAAACGCGGAGCGGGAGCGGGAGCGCCATTTTTAGAAGCTTCTAGTCCGGAGCGTTTATATATATATATATATATATACATAGTAGGTTGTTAAAAAACATGTGTAGAATGACACATAAAAACATAGATTGAATCATATAACATCAATCATCTAGAAGTTATAATCTTCATCAACCATGCCCACGAGTTGGAAGCATACAACATATTGACTCTTGAGTCTCGCAAATCATCAATCTGAAGGTTTCAAGTTTTCAAAATTCAATATATAACATTTATCATCATTGATATATAACATTTATCATCATTGATTTCAAATTTCAATATCTAACATTTATCATCATTGATTCATTGATTTCAAAATTCAATATATATTTATCATCATTGATATATATCATTTATCATCATTGATTCATTGATTTCAAAATTCAATATATAACATTTATCATCATTGATCTATTACAGATTTTTAAAATTTCAATATACATTTATCATCATTGATATATAAATATTTACTGTCATTATATATCATTTATCACTTACATCTATTGATTTCAAAATTCAATATATAACATTTATCATCATTGATTCATTGATCACCATATAACTTTCATGAAGCATCATATTCATAATTCATAATGACTTGTAAACAATGAACTTATAAATGCCAACTTCAAAGTTTCACCTTTCAAATTCAAACTTCAAACTTAAATTGTCATTAAATATATGAAAGAGTCAAGTTTCAACTGTTCAACTGTCAACAACAAATAGAAAAGACTAGTAAACAACAAATCTATTTTATCTACTGGTTGGCCCCTTGCCACGCCCACGAGAAATGTCTAATTTGTGCGAGCCATGAGGAAATGGTGGTCTTCTAGTACTCTCAGGAGTACCACGACCATGACTAGAAGGTGGAGGTTGGATCTGCAAAGGAACAATAGTGTGATATCGAGAACTGGCACTGGCACTAGCACTGGCACCCGCACTGCTACCAGTAGATGGTGGGACTGGCCCTGTGTGTGGCGGTGCTGCTGATGCTTCATCATCATCCCTAAAAAGTTCTGCTTCCAATTCTTCCAGATGTAACGTGCCGTCCTCCAAATTATCATCCTCTGGGTTGTTGTCCTAGACTCTGTATGATTGATCCTCATTTGCCCGATCACAGTAATGGCTCAACAACCTCAAGTTATAATGCACATAAACCAAGCTTTCAGCTCGATTTTCATTCAGCCTGTTTCTTCTCACACTGTGTATAAAGTTGTAGGTGCTCCAACACCTCTCTGCAGAAGAAGTGTTCACAACCCGTGAGAGAACTTTTTTAGCCAACTTTGGCAAAAGTCCCATGCCGCCATATGCTTCCCACCATGTGAGAGCATCAAATCTGTCCCTGTCTTCCATTGCATGGAAAGAACCAAAGTTAGCAGTGCAACTGAAGTATTTGCCTAATTCAAGGCGCAATCTAGCACACTCTTCCCTGTAGGGTACCAACTTGTCCAATGTCTTCATGTACCCCTCTTGTACCTCTAGATCTGTGTGAGGTTTCATCCTAACCCCACCTCTAGGTGCAGGTTGGCCCAACCAAGATGGAGAGTAATATTTTGGCGTAAGGATATATGCCAAAGCATGTAGTGGAACATTGAGTTTATTCCATCGTGCACACACACAGTCATGAATCATAGCATACAAGTTGGGATCATTATCCTTAACAATATCTTTTATTTGCCCCAACATGTTGTCCATCTGCTCATAAACCTCCCCAATCACTGGTTTATCAGTATCTGCAAACCGAATCATGTTATAAATGGGCTTGGTAAAATTCAAAATTTCCCTCACGTGTGCCCAAAACAGAGGGTCAAGGGCGGTCTCCTCCACATGTTCGAAACCTTGCCTGTCAACTATTGTTGCTGCCCTGTCCTTTAATAGCTGCCAGTGTGGGCTTGATACCATTGCAGCCAATGACTCTCTTACCTTCAAAAGGCCCCTGAAGGTGAGGTAATAGCTAGCAAATCTAGTTTTTGCTATTTTCAACAACTCCAATTTGGAGTGAGTACGGAAAAGCCCATGGGTATTGCTATGATTTGCAATAAATTTGATCATTTTTTTACCTCTCTTGTACAAATCACCAAGCCATTTGAATTGAGGTTGTTTGTTTTTGATGATATCATGCATCAAAAGGTTCATTGTGTGAACCAAACACCCAGACCAAAAAATGTTGGGGTATTTATCCTCAATAATTGCTCTCGCTGCCTTACAGTTAGCAGCATTATCAGTGTTGACCTATATGACATTATATGGCTCAGTCTTTTCAATTATATCAAGTAATGATTCTGCAATGTTAATGCCGGTTTTGAATTTGTCTGAATAATCATATGCTGCCAGGAAGATTGCACCACTAACCGACACAGCCAAAACACTTATCAATGGTTTTCCTTTTACATTGGTCCATCCATCGGAGACAATGGACAGCCCATGCTCATTACACGAACTTGTCATTCTAGCCAAAGAATGGTTTATTTTAGCTTTTTCATGATCAAGACCCATGGTTCTGGCCTTGTCATACCTAGGGCTTTTGTATCCTTTGGGGGCGTCATTAATGGCAGAAACCATTCCATGCCAATAAGGTGAGCGAAGAACATTGAATGGCACCCCACATGCATATAGAAACCGGTAAACTTTTGAATCCACATCATTGATATGGTTCTACGCCTTAATCCAGGTGTGCCACTGGCATGGGTGGAAGTTGAACCTGTTTATCCATGACGTGTTGGGCCTGAATAAGAATCAATGAAACCCCTAGATCTTTTAGATGATCTCTGTAGGGCAGCCTCCTCTTCCTTCCTATATTTCTCTCTCTGTGTTGCTGGCACACTAGTACAAATTTTGATTCCAATATTTTTTTCTCCATCCCCTGGCATTTTCCCACAAAGGTGCCTTCTCGCACGGGTGTATGAACCATGGTATTGTTTATTGCAATGGGGCAAATAAATTTAGTGGTTCCACCACCTTTCCCTCCTTCCTGTTTCTGAACATATTTCCACAAAGGTGTCTGAGTTTGGTCTTGTCTAGTTGGGGAATCTGTGTCCTCATGTTCTCCACTCCCCACTTCCTCCTCAACATAATCCTCCTCCTCTTCAGGATTTTCTTCAAATCCACCATAACCCTCCTCTTCATCCTCCTCTTCTCCGATTTGCCTCTTTCTTCTACTACTCTCCAACACCATTATCACAAAGAAAGGAACCAACATGAGGAAAATCCCTAGCCATATAGCCATGATGGAAACAAGTTTCAAGTTTCAAGTTTCTAGCCTGCAAAACAAATGGAAAAATGCCATATGGGAATAGGAAATGCAACATAGGAAAAAAACAATTCATTTTTTAAGTTTTAAACCCAATAAAATGCAACATTCAAGAAAAAATCAAGTTTTCATTTTTAAACAACCTACAAATTCATCCTAGAAAATACAAAATTGGATTAGAAGGCCTACCTCTTTCTTGCAATCCTCCTATTGCCTTGCAGCTTGCTCCTTGCTCTCCCTGTCACTTCTGCAGCTCAGCTCTCCAGTTCTCTCCTCAAGCTCTTCTTGCTCTCTCTCACTGACTCAAAAAACAATAAAAACAAAATGCCCCCCCCCCCTTTATAAACAAAAAAGAAATTCCGCCCGGCGGGTAACATATATATATATATATATATATATATATATATATATATATATATATATATATATTATTTTTTTGGGAGCGAACGCTCCCCAACCGCTTCCGGCGTTTAAAAAACGCTCCCGAAGCGTTTTTTAAACGCTGGAAGCGCTCAAGGAGCGCTCGCTCTGAGCGCTTCCAGAAATGCTCCCGAAAAGGCAGGGAGCGTTTTAACAGGTTCGGAAACGCGCTCCCGAAAACGCTCCCCTCAGGAAGCGTTTTCGGGAGCGCATTTCCGAACGTTTCCAAAACGCTCCTGCACGGAGCGCGTTTCGAAAACGAGAACGAGGGGGGGGTGAAGCTTCCCCGCAACCCTGGTCATGTTCAAATGGATTTATCATATGCTACCATCCCGCAATCTAATGGGACCCCTTTTATCCTCTATAGGGAACCCACCTACCTCTCCCATTTGATTAAACCTAGACCATAATATGAAGCATACGACATTGAGAAGCCTTCTCCTGTTCTCCCTTCACAAGAGGTTTGTATCCTCAAAAGGCCAAATCACAAACCAAGCAAAAAGTGGAAGCCTAAAAAAGAATATAAAGTAGGGGACTTGGTCTTAGTGGACAAAGATCTGATGCCCATCAAGATTCATGGAAAAGTTGGGGATTACTATTATTACATTGCTAAACTCAACAACTAACTATGGCCACAACCAGTCAAGTTAAGTTGCATCACTCTTTTCCTTGATACTTGACGTTGTACCATATGCATGTTAGGGTAGGATGCATTGCATGTTGATTTTATGCATTGGAACTAATGTCATATGATGTTTCTCATGGTAGAATAGTTGCATTTAGATTAAAATTTGCATATGTTATTGCCTATCGATTTAAAGGCTTGACATTAAGCATGGCTGATCATAAGACACTGTGAAAAACATGTTGCCCCGTGGGTTTAGTCGTTGATATGTGCAGGTAACAGGTATGCAGAGATTGTTGGAGTTCTCGTGACCTTCCGTTCGAGTAGCTTCCCCCACTTCTTCGAGAGATCACGTTCCGATTGGAGCCAAATATTACCCACCACTTTGTGAGTGATATCCCTAGGAGAAAAAAAATTCTCCAAGATGGTCCTCAGCAGACAACCAGCAGCCCCTTGCAGCGACCAACTAGCTCGTCGTGCCCTTTCTCCGCCACCTGAGCCAGCCATGTGGTCCCTCACCCATCTGTCATGATCGTATGTTTGAAGGTGGGCCTCCCAAACCTAAAGGTATGTCTTGTCATTTGGTAATTTAGTATTGAGTTTGCTTATCATGGACACTTTTGGGCATGGATTAATGAGGGGATTCGGCAGAAAGAGTGGGCTTAGTTTGTGCTTCTGTCCCCTAGACCTCTATTGGATGTTACCCTTGGATCTTAGTCTTGTGGGATCTCCTTTATTGACCATTTTAGTTTTAGGATGACTACAGTGGTGTTGAATGCTCTACCTGAAGAATGGGGAAACTTCACTTCAAGTTTATATGGGAAGAAAGAAGCCACACCATTCCATTATTTATGGTCTCTATGTAACCCCGATTTTGGTTGTGCGGTCCCACTCCCTCATCCACATGTATCACTCCCCTTCCATTCATTATAACCTCGTTCATCATCTTTCCCACGTGGGTCCACATTTCTTCACTGGGTTCACATAGGGTTGGCCTCCCCTTTCCCTTGCCCCCACCTTGGGTCAGGCGTGGAACGATGCCCCAGAGGTTGAAGCAGATGAAAAGAAAAAGTAAAAGCATAAATGGCCACATTCAACAGGAAAATGTACCACAAGATGCAAAAAAACATATTTAGCACATGGGAAAAAGCCAATGCATGAGATCTACCCCATACCCATGGCCATTACCCTGGTTCCATAGGCCCTAGATGATCCTCTTTTATCATTCAGGAACCCATGATTGTAAGGGGGTATCTATTGCTATATCGTACACATCGTGCTCTTATCCTTTGAGCCCCGAGCAGTTAATCAAAGAAAAATCATAAAAGGCAAAAGGCATATAAAGAAGGGTGGAAAAATCAAGGTCAGGGCACCTCATGTACCACGATTGCTCCCTCCTAGACATTATATACCCAGGTGTGGGCTTCCCTTCTTCTAGCTACCCTTGTACCGCAATATGTGGCCCAGGATTGCCCCTCTCATTCCCAATTCCATTCACCTCTTTATCACATGCCACCACCATTTAAGGGATGTACCTTGGACACATTATCCCCTCTAAAGGTAGAAACCACCTATAAGGTACTTGGCTAACCCCCTTAGGATCTTGGAGACATTAGCACATGCAAAAGTCCACTATGGAAGGGCATGCCATTATGAAGTATCCACTCGTTGTCCATGGTTTTGTTGGCAATCACGATTGTCGTTAGACCAAAACCCGCAGGTGTTAGTCAACGATCGCATCACCAAAGATAAGGATCCACAAGAGGCGATTAGTCCATGACACGAAACACGCAGGGAGTGTTGGTTTATCCAATGTCCAACAATCTCCACCCCAACGCGAGTCGAGTGTGTATCGAACTCATGACCTACGCTTTGATACCACTTGTTGGGAATCACAATTGTCATTAGACCAAAGCCTGCAGGTGTTAGTCAACGATCGCATCACCAGAAATAAGGATCCATGGGAGGCGGTTAGTCCATGTCACGAAACACACAGGAAGTGTTGATTTATCTAATGTCCAACAGGTTTGCAAGCTCTTTCACGCGATTGCTTTAATGACTTGTTGTGCTGGAAGGCTAGGGGGCACATCGGATCCTATGGAGGATTGCAGATGGTGTCCATTCTGAGTTTGGTCTCCCTATACGGGGTCCTAGCACTCCAGAGGGCTACATTGGCACATGTAGGGTGTGTGTAGAGAGCCATGGGCCTCCACAGCAGTAGACAACACTCCATGGATCCCCAAAGATGTTCAAAGATTGCTTGAGATCCACCTATTTGACGAGGAAGATGCACCTGGTACACCATGCCCAGTCGACCTCACAGTTGCACCATACACTTGGCAAGTGACCCAAGACTTGTACACTGATGTGGCATCATTTATTCCATCATTTAAGCCCTTACAGATGGTCTGCAGCCATCTTCGACTTACTTGGAGACCCATGAGGTTGTTGGTATGCCCCCACACCCACTGGGAGCAACACAAGTTTATTGTTTGGAGAACAAGAGCCCACCCCCTTGTCCATCACTTTTGAGGGTCCCATCATCATCATGGCACTTATGGACCTCATCAAGCCACTTGGAGGGCCCAATGACATGCATTGTTTATCATTTGACCTCTTAGGAGGCTTATTATTTTATTCATGAGCTAGTTTGGTGGGCTTGCCGCCAGAAGTTAGTTATTTTGCACATTATTTTATTTTAGGGGCTAATGTAGGCCCAATTAGGTAATTAGAACTCCTAAGAAGTGTATAAATCGGAGTGACATGAATTCATTTAGTATCATCACTTGGATTGGATCATTCTCTCTCTTGATATTTTCGCATTTCCTTCTTGGTGGACGAAGTTGGAGCGTGGATGAATTTTGATATTTGGATTCCATTTTCTTATCTTGGGGCTTCTTAATTGGAAAATGCATTGATGGTTGGATATATTCTCTTACATGTAAGTACGAATTTGAGGCTATTTTCTTTTACTTTGTCACATACATTGATAATGGGATTTTTGCTATTTTATGGCTAATTGTTGCATGCATTTACTAATTATGGAATTATGTTTTTATATAGCATATCTCTATGTATGGGCCATGTTGATTGAACGAATTTTCCTAGAGATCGAAGTTATCTCAATAAGCCATCTTAATTTGCAAACGAAGTATAAACGCTTTAAGGTCACTCTCTTTTTCCCTAATGTCAAACGAAGTTGCCCTTAGAGCCTTCCTGAGCTAGAAACGAAATCCATCCCCATCATTCTCCTTGATTCCATGTCCCCAAAGGAATTAGGCACTGATCCACCATAAGGTGATCACCTTAAAACCCTTTTTTCTTCACCTTTTATCCTTCCCTCTAGGTCTATCCACGTTGAGCCACCTATGGCATCATTTTCCCGACAAAATAGCCATAGAAAAAAATCGATCTCCTTGCCTCATCTGCGCTGGTGTGTCCTCAAGGTCTCCTACAAATTTGAAGAAATTACGACCGTGGGATTGTGAGATATCCCAACCCCTAGCCCTGAGATAGAACTTTGCCCTGGTGTTCCCTAGGCTAGTACCTCATAGGATCATTTTGTTACCTTTAAGTGGAAATTCTTTCTTTGATCCTCTTCCCTTCCTTATTTAGGTTAAGATCATCATTGGTTGTTAAATTCCCTCCCCTTTACCTAGGTCGAGTCCACTTGGGCCCATGTGGTCTCATTTCTTATCAAAGACAATTCTTCAAACACAACTCGAGAATCCAGGTTTTGCAAGGATTTTCGAGATTGGAAAACTCCTTTACAAGTCACATTCCCTTAACCTAACCCTTAAATCCTCACCTCCTTCTCCTAGAAATCCTTGTACCTTGCTTAAAGAGCAAGCAAGCTCCATTCTTGACTTTCTTCTGGGAAAGGATCATTGAGGTCACTTCATATCCATTGGTTGATCTATTCTTCACAAGTGACTTCATATATACCAGGTCTCCTCCCATCGATGAAAGTCCGTAAAGAGTAGGGAGCCTTAGCAGAGGTGATAATGAGCTAAGTCTCCATCATTGCCCTTGACCTAGCAATTGTCCCTTTAGGAGTCCCTTTTAGGTCCCCTGCTAGTTTGAGTGGTAACAGGTCCACTATCGTGTTGGGATTCTCTCTAGAGGTCCTCCAAATTTCAAGCAATTCCGACGATGGAAACCCGTGATATAGCAAGCCCTAGCCGCAAGACCAACTCTTGCCCTAGATTGATTTCTGGTCAGTGTCCTCATTGGGATCATTCCATTCAAATCTCAAGAAAATTAGTCCTTTGATCCTATTCTGCTCCCCAATTAGGTCAAGACCCTCCTTGAGTGATCAACTCCATATCCTTGACCTAGTTTGGTTCCACTTGGCTTCTCTATGGTCCCACAACTTCGTAACTCATATTCTACAAGTATTACATAGAAGCCATTTCTACACAAGGATCCTTAGACCTAGGAATCCTCTTGTCAAGAGATATTCTCAAACCCTAGACATGAGTATCCTCTTAGCCCTTCCTAGAGAGCCCATCACCTTGCTTCCTAAGCAAGTAAGCTACATAATTGCGTCTCTCTTGCGAATAGGCTCTGGGAATCACCCTTTATCCATTTATTGATCTACTCATCCTTGTGATTCCTCTTATACTGGGTCTCCTCCTATCGGTGAAAGTTCATAAACAGTAGGGAGCCTTAGCTAAGGTGACAGTGGGCTATCTCTCCATTGTTGCCCCTTGACCTAGTAGTTGCTCTATAGGATCCCTGCTAGTTTAAGCGGTAACAGGGATGACGTGGATGCAAAAAAAATTGATTTCTCTTTGCATGTGTGATACCATTCAATGTTTTTCGCTCACCTTATTGGCATGAAATGGTTTCCACTATTAATGATGCCCCTAAAGGATACAACAACCCTCGTTATGACAAAGCTAGAACCATGGGACCTGACCGTGAAAAAGCCAAAATAACAAATACTTTGGGTAAATTCACAAATGCTTGGAATGAATATGGGGTATCCATTGTATCTGATGGTTGGACAAATGTAAAAGGCAAGCCATTGATAAATGTACTTGGTGTGTCTGTTACTGGTCAGTCTTCCTTTCATCACATGATTACTTAGAAAAGTTCAAGATTGCCATCAACATTACACAACCATTAATTCAAACAATTGAAAGCATTGGGCCATACAATGTCATCCAAGTCATCACTGATAATTCTTCTAATTGTGAGGCAGCAGGAGCAATCATTGAAGATAAATACCCCAACATATTTTAGTTTGGGTGTTTGGTTCACACAATGAACCTTTTGATGCATGACATTATTAAGATGAAGGAACCTCAATACAGATGGATTGGTGAATTGTACAAGAGAGCCAAGAAAATGATAAATTTATTACCAGACATAGCAATACCCATGGCCTTTTTTGCATTCACTCAAAGTTGGAGCTATGGAAGCTTTCGAAGACTAGATTTGCTAGCTATTAGCTCACCTTCATGTGCCTTTTGAGGGTAAGAGAGTCACCGGCTAGCATGATATCAAGTCCACATTGGTAGATATTAAAGGAAAGGGTTGGAATCGTAACTAACAGGTTGCAACCATAACTAACAGGCAAGATTTTGAAGAGGTGGAAGACACCGCTCTTGATGGTCGGTTTTGGGCAAGTGTGACGATCCACGGATGTTTTGCAATACACCAAGCCCATTTATAACATGATTCATTTTGCAGATACAGATGCACCGGTGATTGGGGAGGTGTATGAGAAGATGGATAACATGTTGGCACAAATAAAAGATATTGTTCAGCCGAAAGATCCCATCTTGTATGAACATACTCACAAATATGTGTGTGCATGGTGGGATAAACTTAATGTTCCACTAAATGAATTAGCGTATATCCTTATGCCAACATACTACTCTCCATCTTGGTTGGGAAAACCTGCACCTAGTGGTGGGGTTAGGATCAAACCCCATACAGATCCAGAAGTACAAATTGACTATATGGCAAAACTAGACAAGTTGGTCCCTGATAGGGAGTGTGCTAGATTGTGTGGAGAATTAGGGAAATACTTTAGTCAAACTGGAGTCTTTGGTTCGTTGCATGCAATCAAAGATAGGGACAAAATGAATCTTGTTGAATGGTTGAACATGTTTGGCTCCCAGGGACCCTTGGAAAAATTGGTAATAAAAGTGCTTTCACAGGTCGTTAATACTTCTTCTGCAAAGAGGTATTGGAGCACTTATAGCTTCATCCATAATGTGAGAAGAAAATGCCTCAATGAAAATCGGGCAGAAAGTTTGGTTTTTGTGCACTACAACTTGAGGTTGTTGGCACATTATTGTGAGCGGGCTCGTGCTGATAGATCATATTGACTTGGGACAACAACCAAAAGGAGGATAATTTGGAGGATGGAGCTATAAATTTAGAAGAATTGGAAGCAGATCTTTTGAAAGATGATGAGAAAGTAGCAGCAACAACAGAAACCATGCTACCCCCATCATCCACTAGCAGTGTCCAAGTTACACAGTCATCGCCACCTCCATCTGCAACATTTCGTAGACGTCATGTACGTTTTGGTTTTGGACGTGGTCATCCCACTATGCTGGAGGAGACTCCTATTGCTCATGGATCCTTGAATAAACTAGAAGTTTCTCATCGAAAGAAGAAATTTTAGAGTATAGATTTACATGTCTTTTCTATTTTGTACTTTGTAGTACTTTTTATAACTATTGATTCTTTCATATTTATTATGGTAATTTTTGTAAACAATATATGACAATTTAAGTTTGAAGTTGGCATTTATAACTCATTGATAATGAATTATGAATATGATGCTTCATGAAACGTTTCATTTCATCTTTGAAACTTTGATATTCTTAGTTATAGTTTGGTTATTGGTAATGGTTAGAAGTACAACTTTATGTTGGAAATACTGAGAGGGGGGGTGAATCATTATTTCTTAGCAATTAGCACTTTAATAATATTTTTCAAAGCATTAGTTGATCTTCAGTTATTATTATTATTGTTCAATAAGAGCAGTAAACAACAATGCAAAAATAGAGACAGTAGGCACAAGATTTTTAGGTGGAAAACCCCCTTTGGGTCAAAAACCACCGAACGTTTTTTCTAATAAGTTCTTTAATCTTCAGCCCCAACTGAAAAGAAAGCTACAACTTCCTAAAACTCTAGAAAAGCATTCTTCTCCAACTCCCACTGAAAAGACGCCCCGACTCCCTGGTTTTATCAGCGATCCACTGAAAGGATGCCCCAACCCCCAAGTGAGCCACAACTCACCCTAGCACAATCCTACCACCCTAAAGTGTTTACAGGCCCCAACCTGAAGGTGACTTCATTCACCTGTCTAACACCACCCTACCACGCTAAACTGTTTACAAGCCCCAACCTGAAGGTGACTTCATTCACCTGCCTAGCACCACCCTACCACCCTAGAAAGACAAAAATTAAATACAAAAAGTGTGGAATCTCGTACCAGGGACAATGATCCACATTACAATGATATTACAATGATTTTCTTTAACTGATCAATAATACTAAAACCTAAACCCTTGTCCCGACAAACCAAGAACCTTCCCAAAACAAATTTGCCTTCGTCAACTTGAGGCAATGACCCAAAGTCTTCATAAATGTGGGCTCCTTTGCAAGGGATAATGGCCCATTTACAATGATATATAATATATGACCAATGACACTGACTCTTGGACAAACTTTTTACAAGACAATAGATATAGATTTGTATATTGTTGAATTGCTTCTGTTCTTGGTCACTTGCTTGCTTGTCCTTTCACTGCTTGATCACTTCTTCAATTTTCACAATTTTGTTGCTTGTGGCTAGCATCCTTATTCACTATGTTGAAACTCTGCCTGTTTTAGGTGAACTGCTGTTGCTTCAGACCTTCACTGCTCTAGTGCATACTGTATGAAGATGTTACTAAATGATACTACTGTTGCTTGCCATGGCTTGCAGTTCCTTTTAACCTTGCTGCCACAAATTGTTCAAGTCTTCCACCTGCAAAAGTCAAATATGCCCATACGAATCCCAAAAGAGTATCCAAGAGAACCCTTGACTTGACCGAGTATGATATGATCCAATAGACCTATACCTGCAATATAGATATTAAACGAAATCTACTCCCATACGAATCTTATGAACCCAAGAGAAAATATTAAATTGACAATCTTGAATAGTTCATTTAAACAAAAACACAGAAATACAAAACTGACCTGAAATGTGCACTCTTCCACCTGTAATAGAAGATATATAGTGAGTTTCAAAAACTAAGAACAAACAGAACACATAACTTACCTTGACTTGAATATTTTCTCAACAGAAGTCTTCAGATTTGACCTCCTTTACCTGAAATGTCTGCTCACCTACACCAAAGATCCGAAGTAGAATATAACGAGCCTCTATTGCATGCTAAGTGCAGGTCCGAGCTGATAATATCGGTATCGGCAAAATATTGGTGAGGGTCCAGAAAACATCTTATCGGCAATATCGGCGAGCAAAAAAAAATATTTTTTACAGATTTTTAAAAAATAGCTGAGATTTTCAAAATTTGGCGATATTTAGCCGATATTTTGAAAATATCGCGATATTTTGCCAATATTTTCAAATCTGAAAATATCACAATATTTTCAGGCCAAAATATCGTTTCCTGAAAAATATTGCGATATTTGCGATATTTCATGGAATATCGCCGATATTCTCAACAATGATCTATTGTCAATGTCTCAATC
Organism: Pinus albicaulis; assembly: GCA_034641835.2. Lineage (NCBI taxonomy): Eukaryota > Viridiplantae > Streptophyta > Pinopsida > Pinales > Pinaceae > Pinus > Pinus albicaulis. Next base: position 1,338,835,060 of record CM076581.1, on the reverse strand, counting down.
TATGAAAATGGTCCAATAACTTCATGCCCAAAATAAAGGCATCCACCAAACTAGAAATGACAAGGGCAGTCATGGAAGGGGGCTCCAATATGTCAATAGACTACTCGAACCCCTAAAAATTCAAGGATATACCCATTGAGCACTTTAGAAGAGGATTGAGGAGACCAAAATCTACTATAGCTACTTGGACGAGTCAGCTTTGTACATGTGCAAAAGATTGGGTAGTAAAGATGCAGATAGACTGGCAAATATCTTTGTCAAGATGTTGAAAAGGAACTCCTTGGCAAAGACAAACTGAAGAAGGAACCCTCAGCAATACATGACAAGATACAGAAGCTAATAAAGAAAATCATCAAAAACAAAGCTTAGTGTGTAGGAGATTGCAGAAATGAAGCAGGAAAATGGAATAGAATCAAGTATATGAATGTGTAACTAGGAATTTAAAAGAAGGTGTCATGAAAGGATGTGCAGGAAATGGCTTACGTCAAATTGAAATCATGGAAAACATGGTTCAAAATGCAAGTGGCAGAAGTTCACATACCCAAAATGCAGGAGGAAAAAGGCTGCAGAAACAAGGTACAGGAAAGGGCAGCCTGCAAGACCAAACTGCAATGTTTTCAAGGTGTAGATGGAGAAAGCAACAAGACCAAGGGATGGAAGGAAAAATCCTGCATCACTAAACTGCAAGAGCATTCAGCCCACAAAAACAAACTGTACAAAGATGAAGTCCTCTAAAAAGAAATAAAGGAAGGGGAAATCTGTAAATAATACTGTAGACCAATAAGATCCATCAAACATGCATTTCAAGTTGGGGTAGCACACAAACCAAAATGGGGAGGTAGCAAAGGTAAGACCCTGCAAAGGCAGAAAAATATAAACGTGCATAGACAAGTTAATTGCCATGATGATTCATGTATGGTCTGACAATCATGATGTAGATATAAAGAGGACAAGATATGCATAATTTCGGGTCGATGCCTTTACAAATTCTTTCTAGCTATTGGAAATGAAAAGCATGTGACACTCAAAAGGCAGCAGCATGATAACAATGAACCAAGGGAGTAAATTCCTTGAAGGTGTATTATACAGCTGAAGACTATGTCACACAGTTCGGGTTCAAATTCAAGACCGGCAACGATTAAGTTTGATTCGAATTCGAATTTTCCAATGAAATTTGCATGAGGTTTGACTATACATATTTTTCAACATATATATATATGACTTAAAATAACAAAAACTCAAAATCAATCAATAAAGCTATATGAATAGCAGTGAGCACCCACGAGCCACAAATCATGATCACTACTGACTTCATGCTCTGAGCGGCGGGGACAAGTAACGTCTAAAAATTGAATTCAGGAAATTGCAGAGAATACAACATGCAGCGAAAAAACTGAGCACAATAGAGCGAGTACACTCAGACTGAAGTTGGCTTGTGAAAATCTATCAACAACCATGGTAAATAAAGCCAAACCAGTGGCCATTATGGGAAACTAATTGGAAGGAAGCAGAATAAGAGAAAACCATGTGTTGCCCATGGTTTTTCTCATAAACCTTAAAACAAGTGACAAAAACTGCCCGAACTCTAACCCCAAAAAAAAAAAAAAAATTATAAAATTCGGCATCAGGTTCGTCTTTAGGTTCACCTTGACGTTCGAATTTGAGGTTCGACTATCAGGTTCGCCGAACCTACGAATTTGAAATTTTTTTTTGGGTTCGCCAAATTTGAACCTTGATTTTTTGGGTTCGCCGAATTTCGAACCTCAAGGTTAGATTCGAAATTCGGCAAACCCTGTGACATAGGCTGAAGATACAAATATGTGCAATGATTTCTGAAAGGTTAAACAAATAACTACAGTATTGATGAGAAAACATCCATGTGATACTTGGACGATTTCTAGCAATTGACATCTGTAAAGTGAAAGGAAACACAGAATGAACGCTATAACTCTTAAAGAGTGAAAGCTAATTTCTTTTGATTAAAACTTGTATCACAATTCTCTCACTAATATGGAGTTGATGAAACGAATTCCTCGACTCCCCGCCAATTCCAATGTGTTGATGGCGTGATTACATGATCTAAACATGTTTATGTGTGCTAGTGAAGAAAGGGATGAATGGTTCAGGCATTTCCAAAAGCATAAGTAGAACAGATATATGACATGGCAAGTGCAATTGCAAGATACCTTCCTAAAGAGGCTTTGTGCAAAAATGACATGCAAAAGATGCACACCTTCAAACTTACAAAACTTGAACGGAATGCCAACATACAACTCTAGAATGAAATTAGTGTCCTTGGAATGAACTCAAGCCTAAACCATGGATTTTATTTTAGAGACAAAGAGCTTGAGCCCGTGGGAAGCAAATCACCTTGAGGAGATGCGATGCAAGCCAAGATGGCATCATATTCATTATTTCCTTTTGAGATGAGCATACTATTTATATTAAAAATTACGATTGATGGAAGAAAAAGATGTGTCTTATTTCTTGAAATTAGATTAATCTAATTGACTTATACCCATGTATGGCCATCCTTAGCCATGTGGTTAACTGTATCGGGTTAAATGAATAACTATTTTTAATTTTAGGGTTCTTCACCGGAAAGAATGGACAGAAAATAAACACTGATATTCTCGACTCTCAATAGTTAAAACCCATTTTCCTCTCTTGTGATCTCATCTCTTATCATCTTTTGGCTTTGGACCTTTTCCGTAGCAATCACATTTCAGAATCCAGGTATTCTCATTATGCTCTCTGTGCGAGATACTCTATGCTATATCCAAAGTATAGTTTTCCTATTGGAGACAACTGCTTGATTTTTTTGGCATCGAATTTATTTCCTGATTATTTGGCACCTAATTGGCTAATCTATTTACATCCAAGACTTTGGCTGCAGCAAATCTTTTAAATGGCCCTTTTGTTAGGGAAGGGAAGTAGCACTTGCACTTGCAGGCAGCCTTGTCCTTGCCCATTGAGATTCACCTAGTCGTGGTTTAGTGGTTGAGATGAAGCACTGCCATGAAAAGAACCAAGGTTCAAACCTGGGTGGGTGTAGAACCCTAGCGTGTCTGAGGGAAGGTATTGGACCTCCCAGAGTTGGTTTTCATTCATTATCAAAGGAGTTTATCATGTCTCGTATCCAACAAACCAGATTGGTTTAAGTAAACTTGGATAGAATACTTTATTCTATCCTTTTAACATATTTTTATGGTCTGTCAATGGAGTTGGAACTTCCACCCAATCTCGGATATGGTAGTTAAATCTATTCATCATATGAACATGACAACGTGTCTTAGAGGGTTTGTAAACCTGAAGATAGGCACTTGACATTGCCTGCAATGTTTTATTATTCCATGTACTGAAGGATTACTGTATGCATGATCTCTCGTTTTAATATAATTTGTTCTGATTTAATGACCTGGCTAGCATTTTTGCATTTTACCGCCTTGATTCCATTTGTTATCTAATTAGCCGACGTTTGGGTTACAAAATTATGCCTTAAATCGACTGCAACTTATGAGAATTAGCCTACCTATCCAACACCGGGTACCCTTACTCTGCCTTAATTGCATTGTACTGACAATTACAAATTTATCTTGGTGTATACCTGTATGTTTCAGGTCATGAATAACATATTATCTTATTGAATATGAATACAGCGGAAAGTACCTGAGAGAGAGCGAGACGAAGGGAGGACAGAAGGGAGGTCAAGCTTCCAGCAACCTCATAGGCATCCTTCTCGACAATCTGTAACGCCATTACTAGATCAGGAGGAGCTTTTGAAGGCAACAATATTTCATCCCCCACTTCTTGTTCTACACCTGAGTTCTTGATATTTTCTTCTGGGATAGCAATGGCTTCTGCCTCTGTGTTTCTGTCAATACTCTCCGCGCCTTCCCTGTCCATTTTTCAGTTTATGGGCACGACACTGCCTATTTTGTCATGTTTTCCATATACCCAACTCTCAATTCAACTTTTTAAGAATAATGAAATATTTTTTTTTAAATATTGATAATAAAAAGGGCTAAAGGTGCTTATATTTCCTAACGACTTTTTAAGGCTAGAGGTTAATATTCGTGGTCAAATGTGCATGATGTTTTTACTTATCACTCCGAGGTAACCACGGTCTATGTAGAAATGGGGTTGAAGGTAAAAGGAGAGCAATATTGTTGGAGAGTAATAATCAACTTAAGTCTATAATTTTAGATGAGTAAATGTTTATAGAGATCAAATTTCTTAAGGTGTAATTTTTTTTTTTTAATGTAAAAATTGAGGAAAGAAATAAATAAAGAAAATATTTTGATGTCTATGAGGCTAAAGATAGCTTATGGGACATGGATGAAATAAAACTACACGTGGATGCAAAAATGGAATATCTACCTCAATGTTTGTCCCACAAATAGCAAGGAGCTAATAAATTTTGTTATGATTTTAGATCGAGTAAATGTTTATAGAGATCGAATTTCTTAAGGTGTAATTTTTTTTTTTTAATGTAAAAATTGAGGAAAGAAATAGATAAAGAAAATATTTTAATGTCCATGAGGCTAAAGATAGCTTATGGGACATGGATGAAACAAAATTACACATGGATGCAAAAATGGAATATCTACCTCAATGTTTGTCCCACAAATAGCAAGGAGCTAATAAATTTTGTTATGGAGAAGTTTCATAAATAGATATGGGGAAAAGAGTTGGGTAGAAAGAAGAAGTGCTACATTGAAGAATTCAACCCTATGTATAATCTCCAACAAAAAGAGTGCATTGGAGCTAACATTCTATGAAGGTCAAAGGTTCTTATTGCTCAATTAAGGACCAACTCACATCAACTTCGGTGTGAAATAGGACGGTGGAAAAGGCCTAAAGAAGCTTGGGAAGGAGTGTGTACATTTTGCACATCTCGAGCAGTGGAATTGGAAAAACATTTCATTTTGGAATGTGATGTGTTCAAAGACATCAGAGAAAGTTATGGGAATATGTTAGCATCGGTTTCTTGGCATTGTCTTTTTAGTGATGGGATTGTTAGAAGGTTGGGCCAACTCATCATCAATTTGAACAAGAAAAGGACTCAAATGCAAAAGGCGAAAAAACAGGGAACTCATAGTCTCATAAACTATTTTTAGTCTCGTGGACATTAAAATTTCATTTCATTTCATATTTAGCCTTTTTCCTGTGAAGCCTCACAAAAATGCTCCCAGCTTCTCGACAAACTCCTCGCTGAATAAATTATCCCAAGAGCTAGCTGCCAAAATATCTGCATAATTTTCCTTGTTGTCTTTGAAACCCTCGCATTCTAAAATGAAATGTTTTTTTCTTTCCAATTTTCCGAATGAGCAAAAGAAACATATTCTTTCTTCCCACACTTCTTTTGGCCTTTTCCAACGCCCTGTTTCACAACAGAGTTGATAAGAATTAGTCCTTAACTAAGCAATAATAATTTTGGCTCTCCAAGAAATATTGGCCCCTATGTACGTTTTTTGTTGATGATTATGAGTGGGATTAAACTCTTCAATACAGTATTTTTATTTCTCCCTAGCTCCTTATCCCAAGTAAGCTAGTGGAACTTATCCATAACAAATGCTTTTATCTCTTTATTATTCGTGGGACACATGTTCAAGCAAATACCTCATTTACTAAATCATTTGTTATTTGTCGCATCCAAGTCGTCTTTCTTTTGCATAATATGTCATTAAGAGACAACCTTAAGTCATTTTCCCTCTTCCATTTGCTCTTTTGTTTTTAAATACCTTATGACTAGCACCATAGCAATTGCTTCAATAGGAGCAACCCTTGTTTCACTTAACAAGATAGCATAAGGAACTGCACTTTTCATTTTTAATTTGTTTGTAATCAAGTGCCTTTGAATTTTCTCAATTAGTTTCCACTACATGTCAGATGTACTACTGGCCCACATCTCACGGCCGTAAAGAATCATCATAATCACTAAAAGTCCAAAATGAGTTTGAGTGGTTTTCCAGTCTCATATCTCTGTCTCTCTACACCTATTTTGAAAAGCATAAAATGCTTTCCAACCTCCCAAAGTTATTTTCTTTCTAAAGTTGTCCCAGCTGAGACTTTTGTTGAAGTCAATTCTGAGGCATTTGTAATCTGCAACTTCTTCAAGAGTGTTGTCTTCAAAGTATAATTATATTGGTTATGTTTTCTTTTGTTAAAGAAAACCACTACTTTTGTTTTGCTAATATTGAATTTGCATCCTCACCCTTCTACAAAAATGCTCAAGGGAAATTAAGTGTTATTTCAAACAGAGATCATATTTAGCAATCAGAATCAGGGCATCTACATACAAAAGAAGCTTTATAACAAACTTGCCCAAATGGATATTTTCGCCCCCTTGCAAATTTAGCCATTCTTTGACCTTATCGACATATAAACCAAAAAGGGTAGGAGACAATGGGAAACTTTGATTGACGTTGATACCACTTCTAAAACTTTCAGAAATGTCTATTGAAGTTCTAATTTTGACTTTCACCTCTTCATATGGGTTATGCACAACTGCTCTCAAATGCCTAGGAACCCCAATTTCCTCCATTCTGTGCCAAAGCTTATCCCTAGGAATCATGTTAAAGGCTTTGAAATCAAAAAAGCAACAAAATAATTCTTCATTTTTCTCCCAAAAATTTTTAATGACGTGCCTTAAAGTTATACCATGATCAACTGTGGAATGTTTAGGTCTAAATCCTGCTTGTCCTTTAGCATGTTTATCTCTTTCTTCTGCCCACTTGTTGATTTTATTTTCCAGCATGCTTACAAATAATTTTGCAAACAAGGGGTTTATCATTATGGTCTTATAATTGGAAGGGTTATTGACAACACCACTCTTGAAAAGAGGTATTGCCAGACTAGTTGTCCAATCTGTGGGGAACCCTGTTGTATGATGTTGTTGAAATTTTTTGTAGTGTGAGGTGTAAGAATTTTTAAGCCCCACTTTAGATACTCTGCTTGGAGTTCATCTAAGTCTTTTGCTTTTCCAACACCCAACTTCTTAATACCCATCTCTACCTCTTGCACCATGAAGAGTTCAGTATCAGTGTTGACCAAGGGATAAGGGTCAACCTTGGGATCTTGGTCATAAAGTTGTCTTTCATAGTCGAACCATTTAGAATTTGCTTATACTATTTTCAGTCTACATCTTTTTCGATTGGAGCTCCTTCCAAAATAAATTGGGGTTAGTTTTCCCAAGGAAGATAATTTCTTCCCTCCTTGAAATCATAAAATCGGTCTTTTTGTTTCTTAATATATGCTTGTAAGATTTGAGCTTTTTGTTATCTTTGTTTGACTATTTCCACAGTCTCCTTGCCTTTTTACATTCCTTGTCAAACCAAGCATTAATCGAAAAGCAATTTATATAAGACTTCTTCATTTTTTCTCTTTTGCACTCTATAAGTGCACTTTGAATTAAGTGTGTTAATTCGTGACTATGAAGGTCATGAATTAGAATTTTCTCCTTCTCGAAGAGCCTCTCTAGCATTATTTTGAAGGCATTACAATTTTTTGAGTCCAAAGAATTCTGCCCTTTGGGAAATTTTGTTGAACACACTGAGTTTTTTACCCTAACTGCTTATTTTCAGTCCAAGAAAAACTTAAATAATTGGCTTGTGATCCAATTTTAAGTCCCAAAGATGATCTCCAATTAAAACTTCCTCCATTTTCTCACACAAACCATGTGAGCAAATTACATAATCTACTACACTTGCTCCATTGTAAGTAGTGCAAGTGGAATTACTAGACTTTGCCCATCTAGTCAAACCATTACAAATGACTAAATTGAAAGCCTCACATAGAGTAAGCAATTGTTCACCAAAGAGATTGCAGCCCTTGTCCTCTGAAATTATTTCCCACTAATGATTAATCTCTTATGTAAGTCAAATAGAGTCACAGTCTTCTTTACAACAAAGAATTCTAGCTTGCTCACTTGCAGTCCTAACATTGAAATCACCAACTATGAGGACTTCACCTAGCTGAGAATATGCTGCAATATCCACTTTTAAGGATGCAAAGGGATTTTTTGTGGTCATGCCCTCTACTTTTGTAAGTTTTTGAAACTTGGGGCGTAAAATAGCATGCTGCAATTCTAATGTGATTTCCATTTTCTGATATTTTAAACCAAATGAATTGTTTATTTGAGTCTGATTTTTCTAGCTGAATGAAATGGCCTTATTTTTCCCTCACTAATACCATGATACCCTTGTCTCCTTTTCCATTCCATGTTTCCTTGTTCCACACTGCCATCTTCCAATACCCTTCAAACAAAGGTGTCGTGCACCCTTCATACTCATGTGTTTCTATGTGGCAAATTATGTCTCTATCTTCCGCAATAGGCCCTAACCCAAGTCCTCGGGTAACCTCTGCAGTTCCAACAAATTAATCTTAAGGAAAATTAGGTATGACCTCATTGTTATTTCTTTTGACATGCAAGACTCACAATTGAGCCTTTGTCCCTGTTTTCCCATACTAACCTTGTTGCCTGATTTCCTGCTAAAGAGTTTGTTGCCTCTCCTTTGTTACTAAATTGTCGCTTTGTTTTGTAAGGAGGTCCAAAACGAGCTATCACATCTTTACCTTATAACTCCATGCTCTCTTGCCCTCATCCCTTGTTGCCCTAACCTTTGACATTTCCTCCCTCCTTTCCTCTTGTTGTCTTATAGTTAAATCTTCTTCTAGAAAAAAGTAAGAACCGCTCTAAAAAGGTTTGCACCTTGAGAGTTTTGATCCTCTAGACACTTGAAAAATGTGGAGTTAAAATGGATCTACGATGGCTTATATATATATATATATATATATAGAGAGAGAGAGAGAGAGAGAGAGAGAGAGTTTAACTAATAGAATAATTGGTTTTTTCATGGTATTTCAGTTGGTTTACTTTAACCAAAATCCATTGGATATTTTTAAAAAATTCAAGTTAATTTGTTTAATCTACAAAATTGGAGTGTCCTAGGGTTTTTCAAGGCATTGAATCCATTTATACATTCAAAATTGTATTTCAAACAACAAAAAATCACAATCTTTCTTGAAATTTTATTATCAGATTTCTATGAAAAAGTGATTTCTTATATATATATATATATATATATGAAGGGTTTCGTGAGTCCTGAGATGACTGGCATGCCTAACCTGTGGCTTGAGTAGTCGCGACCCATGACAATCTAAGTTGTCAAAATCACTCAAGGATCGCATCTGGCCTCGCCCACACCAACCCTTCGCATCGTTGGTTTTTTGTCGATGCGGTTTCAAACCAATGACTTTTTCACCAGAGAGTGCCTTAACGGAACACCCTGTGTTGGGGCCTTTGTTTTGGGTAAACCATTTTTTAGTTGCAGATGGTCAGTTGTGGGAAAAGCGAGTGGTGGAGAACCATTACGAAAGAAAAGGAGTTGTTGTGGGTTGTGGAGAAGAGGCAGGCAGGTGACAGAGGGTAAACAAGCAACAGCACAGGTGGCAAGAACAATTGACAACAAACAGGCAGAAAGACTCCTAGAGGTAGCGCCAACCGTGGAAAAAAAACATGAAATAACGAAGTGCAACAAACCAGTCGAGCGAAAAAGGGGCGAAGAAGTGCCAGACGGAGGAGATAGATAAGCAAGGGAAAGGGAATGAGAGGGGGAGTTGATTCGGTGGTTTTGTGTGATATGTAGTGTGTTGTTCATACTAAACTTTGTGGGGTCTGAGATGTAAATGTGTTGCTCATATAATATAATAGACTGAAGATGTTTTGTGGACCTAAAGATTTGTATAATAGATAACTTCTTATATGTGATGTATAATCAGTGATTTAAAAAAATTCTGATAGTTTTCTTTGATATCTGTTAAATGGTAGTTCATCTCTTAATTAATATGCAATGAGAATGTTTCTGCATGACTGTAATGTTTGGATAATTGCTAAGTAAGCTCCCTTCGGTAGTATGGTTCTAGTTCTTTATCTTAGTAAGGTCACAACACGCCTTGGGTGAGACTCCTTGCTCTCTTTGAGCAGGGTGAAAATGTCGATGTTTTCCTAGACTATAGCGGTTGGGCCCAAATCTGAACCTGGGTCTTGCCCAGAAGTCACCCTTTTTCGCCAACAAATGGTTCCATTGTCAGGACCTGAAAACTTATTAGAGAGCTAGATCATGGTATCAAAGATATACAAAAGGGAATTACGTACCTGGTGGGATAATCATGTAGATCAGTTCATATCGCAACAAGCTGAGCTTTGACACCAGAAGGAAACGATTATTAAAAATCAAGTTCTGTTCTCCGACTCAGCGAGTGATTATGTATGAGATTTTCTAGGGAAAATTTCCCGAGGAGCTCTATAACTGGTTGCGAAGACTCCAGGTCAAAGCAACTCCTAGAGGATTGCATCAATCCCGTTGTAGTTAAACGCATGCAAATCTGACAACATTGCACAGACTGGATATTGAGCTAACCTGAGCGGTATGTTTTTGGATTCAGACTACCTTGGAGCAATATATTGTGGAGTTTGAAACTAAATGTTATCAATCCTTTGCTAAAGCAGAAGATATATTTAAAGTTGGGTTGCGGGGGAAGCTGTTAAAAGAAATTCCTTTGTGGATCAAGGTTCTAATGGTGGATGAGGGACTAATGCCTTTCCAAAGTCCCACAATGGAAGCATAAACCTCCAATACTATGGGAAGGACCTGAAGGAGAGATGCTACGAAAAAGGGAAAAGGGGGAATAGGGAAATCAACGTCGGGACCTCTAGCAAGTTGAGAGAGCTAATAGGACATCGGAGGGCGCAAATCGCTAAGAAGTGGCGGCAAAGGGCGATACTGGAGTTTGAAAAGCAGAAGAGAAACATACAACAAAGAGAAGAGGCATCGCAGATGAGAGGGAGGAGAGAAGATGAAGTAGGACCCAAAGGAATGGACGGGTCCACCAAAGAAGTTAGACAGGTTCATAGGAGCCCATCCTGAGAAGAGAAGGGAAAAAGGTCCAATGAAGAGGAGGACGCGTGCCCCAAGGATGAGTCTGATGCTGAGTTGCATGTTGCGATGGAACAATTGTTCCGAGAAATACTAGCTACCATAATACAAGGTAATCTTATTCCCCAAGTTTCAAGTAGCACTTGTCCTAACCTTCCCCTCGTACTTTACCACCCACCCGATAAGTTTTTGATAAAGTTGCAGAGGTCAAGTAAGTAGCATAGTGTTCAGTCTATAGTACAGGTACCGCTAGTAGTAGTACTAGCAAAAGAATTTCTCAGCCATGAAGTAAAGGATTTATATTAGTTACACCCACACAAGTATAAATGGCAGGATCATTTACCCGATATCCGAATTTTTTTGAAAATGGGAATGACAATGTAGAACAACATTGGTATCTATGTGAAGCAATCTGGAGAGCTCGTCAGACACCAAATGTCGTTAAATTGATTGAATTCCAAAATACACTTAGGGAAAGAGCATTACGTTGGTTTATCAAATGGTCTGAGGTGCATCAAAATCCTGCTATAGATGATGTTAAAAGAGAATTTGTACAGGAGTTCAAGCTACTGCAGACTAATCAACAAGGGTTGTTCGAATTATGGGAGATCAAACAGAGTGAAGGAGATATCGCATGGGATTTAATGAGAAGGTTCAAAGATGCAATAGGGAAACTGAGTTACCCGATTGATCCAAATCACCAATGTGACTGGTTCATCAATGCACTTTTATCCCTTACAAGAACACCATTGACCCAACAGAAGATTGATACACTCCAAGATGCGCTAGTACAAGCGATGAAGATTGAATCAACGGTTGGGTATCCACAGGAATTTGGGGGAGGAGTAGCCGCCCATGACCGCTCCATATTGCGATTGTAACATCAAATAGCAAGTTTGACAGAAAATCTCAAGGATATTCAGCCAGCACGACCAGCGTGGCCCAATGTGCGGCGTACAAGTTGTCTGTTGGAAGGACATTTGGTTACAGAGTGTCCAAGGTTGCGGGGAAACAACGTTAGGACATCAGCGGCAAGAGCGCAAGGGACGCCACCAGTGGGAGGAGTTGCGCAAGTAAATACTCAAGGGTTGTACCAGGCGCAACCACATTTCCCGGGTTTTCCTAACTAGCAAACTCCAATTCCAATAGAATATTATGAAATATGCAAGGGAATTTGTCATCCTCCGCGTTTATGCCCGATATTACAGAAGTATTAAAATGTCCCAAATAACATCTATTGTGAATTTTGTGCTTCAAAAACTCACCACACAGATCAGTGTGGAGCCTTGGATGCATTAGCAGACCGACTGGATAGGTCATCCTATAGGGTAAATGAGGCTCTGAGGGGACGAGGAGGATTAGGAATGCGAGGAGGTAGGACAGGTGGAAGAGGACCCTTGAGATGCTACTATTGTGATCAAGAAGGCCATGTAGCTAGAGAATGTCTGCTACCAAGACGACCATGGTGTTCCAAGTGTAGAGTGAATGCACATTCCATGGAAGATTGTCCCGAATTAATTAAAAGGTGGGAAGAAAGGAACAGGAAACGAGGATCTAATTTGGTCAATGTAGAACTGAGATTAGTTGAGACACAACCTCTACCCAGTGTGGCCATAATAACTCGAGAAGGGAAGAAAACAAGAGAGGATGCAAGAGAGATGGAGCCAGTAAAACTGATCAAACTAGTAACCCCAAAGAATTTTTTGACTCTGAGAAACATAAACAGTACTTTAAGGAAGCACTGGAAACATTTTCGAAGTTAGAAAGTCACAAGGATATGCAACAAATGCAACCAGTCAAAGAAGGGGGAAAGGCTACTACGACAGGAACTCAAATAGAATAATGGTTCAGGTTATTCTTGAGTATTGTAAATGACAGACAAATGTTAGAGTAGTTAAAACACAATTTGAAAGCAGTAGTAGAAGGAGGAATAGAGCACGAGAACCCAATTAATACTAACCTTCCAGAAAGGCATGTGAGGAGAGTAAAATGAAACAAAAGAAGAACTGGGAAGGAATTTTGGACAAATGCACAAGTTGCGGGATTGCAAATAAGGGACACAATGTTGGATTTAGGCTCAGATGCAAACATACTACCCAGAAAAACATGGGAAGCGTTAGGTAAACTGAAGCTGGTGTATTCCCCTATACAACTATGGATGGCAAATTAATATTGCATTGTGTTGGTGGGAAGGTTATAAGAGGTTGAAGTAGATGTAGATGGAGTGAATACTTATACCGATTTCGAGGTAATAGACATGATGGGAGATAGGGATCCATATCCAGCTCTGTTAGGGATAGGCTGGGCTTTTGAAAACTATGTAGTTATTGACTTGAAGAAAGAGCTAATGATATTTGAGGATGGTGAAGTCAGAGTGGTCCAATCATCAGATCCATATCAAGGATCCCGGTATACAGAGACCTTCGAGACCAGGGAGGATGCATAACTCCTATACCAACTTTATCATATGACAGCAGGCAAAAGAGAAGACAACATCAACCCCGCAACAGAAGGGACACCAAGTTGGCAGAGTGTTCAAAGCTCTGAAGTGGGATCCGAGGTTGCGTGGGATGATTGGCAGTAAGTAGGGTACGAGGTCAACACCAGGAGGTGTGTTGCTATTCGCGGAGTCAATTGGATCAGCACAGAGGTAAGGGGTTACCCCACCCTTACTAATATGAAAACTGTTAGTACTTTCATTAATAAAGTTGAAGATAATGTGCCAGAGGAGCATAAGGTTCATCTAATGGATGTAGCATTTCAATCTACTTTGGCAAGGTGGTGGGTAAACCATCGCAACTCTCTTCATAGTTGGGAACAGGTAGCGAAGGCGGTGAAAACGAGATTCCAAGCGGCATCGAGACCGCAACTAGAAGAAAGGTACAGAGGAACCTCGGATCCCCAAGCTCATATAAAACGTTGTGAACATAAGTGGGAAATAGAGAATTATCCAAAATCCTTATGGGTACATAATTTTGTACATTCATTAGATATCATCCCGCAAGCCTGGTATCTTACAGAGGAAAATAAGAGATAAACAAGTAGCTGGGAGTCAGTAGCGGATAGATTTGCACGAAGTTTCTCTTTCAAGGGGATAATGAATAGCTTATGAACACCTTGCAGGCAATAAAAGGGATTATGATCTTTTCGGAACTTGCGGAAGCTGAAGAAACCCCTGTGCTAGATAGATGGCCGAGTCTAGTTATCAAGAAGCAGTAGCATGTGGGAAAGTAGATTAGGAAATGGATGATGATGACTTGGAGAACCTCATGCACTTTTCATTTGAAGAAAAGGAAGGAGAAAGCAAAATACAGGAAGAAGCTACCACATAAGGACTGCACCTATTACCCCTAAGAACAAAGAAACAAAATATCGGCAGTCAAGAAAAACCCAAATTTGTGTCTATAGGGGACTATTGGGACGAAGAGGCTACAAAGGCAATTTTTGATTTATTAAATGAATATGAGGATCTATTCCCGTCGTCTGTAGCAGAACTAAAAGGTATCAAAGGAAACTTGGGGGAGATGCAGATAGAGTTGAAACCGGATGCGATACGAGTAAAGCATAGACCCTATCGATTGAACCCAAGGGTGAAAGAGAAAGTAAAGACATAAATAGATAAAATGCTAAACGCATGATTGATCTTCCGAGTGGAAGAGGCAGAATGGGTAAGTCCAATAGTGATCTAGAACAAAAAAAGAAAAGTCAGAAATCAAAGTGTGTGTAGACTACCAAAGCTTAAACAATGCATGTGTACGTGATCCTTTACCAACACCATTCGGTGACAAAGTTCTAGATAGTGTGGCTGGAAATGAAGCATATTCATTCACAGATGGATTCTCTGGGTATCATCAAGTCAGAATAGCAAAGGAGGACAAAAGAAAAACCACGTTCACTACTGAATGGGGATCTTATGCTTATCACATAATGCCTTTTGGATTAAAGAATGCACCAACAATATTCTCAATAATAGTGATAGAAATCTTCAGGGAGTATATCTTGTTGAGATTCAACAAAATGATGAGCTTAGTGAAAAGTAAGCACCTTTACTAAGTGGGGCCCACAGGATATTTTTAGGTGTATGTCTATTTTTAGACATGGTGAGCATATTCTATAAGTTGTAGGATGCTATTTGTAGATGGTTGGTCAAATGTGGAAAATAGATTAAATTCTATTTTTAGAATATTGGGCGAATTCTATTTATAGATCGTCATTCTAAAAATAGGTGCATGTCGATTATTATTAACCCTTAATAATAATCCGACAATAAAAATCAACTTATTCTCTTGGAGCACTTTATTTCAGTGAACAGATTTGGAAAATCAGTGGGCTGAAGGAATTACGCAATTCCTAGGGTTATTGGTGGCTCATGCATGGAGGACTCAGTTCGAACTGAAGTGGCAAAGTTATGACAGAGTTGGAAGAGTAGTTAATGGAGTTGTTATTCAGTTTAACTCAGTTAAGTGAGTCAAACTCAATTGGGCTAGTTGTATCTAGTTTAACTGAAAGATACACTAGTGAGAGTTAAGTTAATTAATTAGTTAATTAATTCACAACTAATAACTCACTGACAACTGAACAAATATAGCAGTTAACTACTTGCATGTCAGTTCCAATGGAGACCTAGTGGAGAGATAAGTGAAAGGGTGAGATGGACTATCTGTTGTGACTATACTGATGCATTCAATGCATTTGACACACATTGGAGTTGCCAATGAGGATTGCGTAGTCAAGACAAAGCCAATTTGAATTCATTCAGGGGTCTTCTTCAACAAGGATTACGCAGTGGAGGCAGGATGTTAGGAGGCAAGAAATTGGTGCATAAATATGTAAATTTATGCATGACAGTGTGTAGTGATTGTTGATTGTACTGAGAGCTTGATGTACTAAGCTTTGTATGAGATTATTACATGATTCCATTTATATACATAATATATGATAGTTGGGGTTTTTAGCTTTAAGCTTTCCCGTTAAAAAATTGTGTTATGTGCGATTGAATTTATTCACATGTGTTTGCAATTGAGTTTTAAATTTCTGCAAGTTTAACAGTGGAAGGATTCTGTATTTAGCAAGAAGATAAATATTGTTAGATCAGGAGAATCTGGTAATACATCAGTATTAATAAATTTCTACATGGTATCGGAGCAGTATTGATCACTGGAGATTGCAATTGTGAATAAGTGTTGAGTTTTGTGCTGGTGGACAATTTGAATTTGCTGCAGAAATTTCTTGGTGCGATAGTTGAGTATTCATTGAAATGTCTTTCAATGGGTTGCGATTGGAGTATGCCCTTGAGGGTAGTGTGAATTACATAGCCTGTAAGGATAGGATGGAGGCAATACTTGAAGATAATGGACTGAAGGAGTTCATCAATAGCGATGTTCCTAAGCCTGCTTCTAGTGATGCTGCAGGACTTGACTCATAGCAAAAGAAGGTAGAAAAGACAAGAAGAATTATGTTGGAAGGTTTGAAGTACCATTTTGTTTCAAGCCTTTACGGGAAAGCCACTCCATTTGCAATGTGGAAGGCTTTGACATATATTTTCCAAAGTAGCAGAGACCAGAGGAAGTTGGCGTTGAAAGATAAGCTCAAAAAAATAAAAATGGAGAAGGGCGACAGTATTCCAAAATATCTCACGAAGTTTGTCCAATGTAGGGATGAACTGGGAAGTGTGGCGATTACAATTGAGGATGATGACTTGGTGAGTTTGGCTCTCCTTGGGCTTCCGAAGAGTTGGCATAGCTACGAAGACTCTGTCAATGGACGGGAGAAACTGTCGGGTTGGGAGCGACTTTGGTCAGATCTTGTGTAGGAGGAGATAAGGCGAAGTACCAGGTATGGCTCTTCATCGAAGAATGACGATGAAGAGAATTGCGCTTTGGTTGCCAAAGAAAGAAAATGAAAGGGGAAGAAATCCCATCCAAAATCCGAGGCTAAAGGCAAGAAGCTGGATTTTTCCAAAGTGAAGTGTTTTCACTGTCATGAACATGGGAATCTCGCCACTAACTACCCACAGAAAAAGAATAACAAGAAGGATGCTGGAGCTACAGCTGGAGAGGCATTAGCCTAGCAATTTGAACTTGATTTCTCTTTTATCGCATGCTTGGTTTCAAGCTCAATGGGATAGGTGTGGTATCTTGATAGTGGTGTGTCTTTCCATATGACGGGAGACAAGGAGTTGTTTAGTGACTTGGAGGAGAAGGATCTCCAAATGCATATATAGATGGACGACGATGGTAGATACAGTGTGACCGACATTGGAACCATTACCTTTGAGAGGGAGTCAGGGAAACCATTTCTGTTGAAAGATGTTATGCATGTCCCAGGTGAAGAAGAACTTGGTCTCGGTCGCAATGTTGGAAGACAAAGGTCATGACGTTGTTTTCAGTGAGGGAAAAGCTTTCCTGCAACATAAAACAACGAGTCAAACCAATAGGATAGGAATTCGAGTTAAGAATCTCTACAAGCTGGAGGTAGATGGTTGCGGTGCAATGATGGGCAAAGCAGAAGAAGTGGTGAGCCGGGATGAGGGCGAATTATGGCGCAAGAGATTGGGCCATCTTCACCATGGCACCTTGAAGATTTTGCAGCAGATTTCTACTGGACTTACGAAGGGCACTCTTGCACAGTCAGATCAGTGCAAGGGATGTAATATGGGTAAGTTTGTGAATACCACCTTTCATGAGAAGTAGAACTGTGCTTCGATGATCCTGGAGAGAATTCATACAAACGTGTGTGGACCGTTCTCGGTTGCTTCAACAGCAAAACATAGGTATTATGTTATATTTGTTGATGACTATTCTCGTAGATGCTAGATATTTTTCATGCAGAAGAAGAGCGAAACATTCTCAAAGTTCTGTGAGTTTAAAGCATTGGTGGAGAAGGAGTCGGGGAAGCAGGTGAAGGCTCTGCAGAGCGATAATGGTGGTGAATATATCTTGAACGAATTCAAAGGCTTCTGTAGAAAAGAAGGAATTGGAAGAGAACTCATAGCGCCTCATAACCCACAGCAGAATGGGGTCGCGGAGAGGAAGAACATAACGATCGTGGGTGCTGCACAAGCTATGTTGCATGGCCAGGGCCTACCGATGCACTTGTGGGCAGAAGCATGCAACACTATGGTTTATGTGCAAAACCGTTGTCCTCATAGAATACTTGGCATGACTACACCTGAAGAAGCTTTTACTAGTAAGAAGCCTGATATTTCTCATTTGAAGATTTTTGGCTCATCTGTTTACATTCATGTGACAAAGGACGCCAGGAAGAAGCTGGAGCCATCTGTAGAAGTTGGGATATTTGTGGGGTACATAGAAACACCCCATAATTATCATGTGTATTTTCCAAATAGTCGAATGACTGTGGTGCGACGGGATATAAAATTCAATGAGGTGAAAGCCATGAAGTTTTCGCTTGAGAGGGA
Organism: Pinus albicaulis; assembly: GCA_034641835.2. Classification (NCBI taxonomy): domain Eukaryota; kingdom Viridiplantae; phylum Streptophyta; class Pinopsida; order Pinales; family Pinaceae; genus Pinus; species Pinus albicaulis. Next base: position 1,338,816,700 of record CM076581.1, on the reverse strand, counting down.
GCTACACTTGCATCAGAGGAGGAACTTCTTGTTCCCAAGGACGAGCCTCTAGATGTTGATCAGCCACAGGAGGAGATTCATGGAGTGGAGGAGTCCACTCATGCATAACCAAACATCAGAATAGGCAGAAAGTGTACCACATAAGTTGAGAGACTGAAGCTTGATGCGGCAGAGAATGTAGGAGTCCTTGCATCACAGTGCAGATAGAGACAATCACCTGACCGATTTACTGGATACATGGCTCTTATGAGTAAGTGTATCGTGACAGAGGCATCTTCTATTGAGGAAGCAGCGCAGGATCCCACATGGGTAGATGCCATGGTGGAGGTGTATGACTCCATTGTCAGAAACAATGCTTAGGATATTGTTCCAAGGTCGGTGGGTAAATCAGTGGTAGATTCGAAATGGATCTACAAGGTAAAGCAAGTTGTTGATGGGAGCATCGAGAAGTATAGGGCAAGATTTCTTTCCCGAGGCTTCTCACAGATCGAGGGGATTGATTATGAAGAAACCTTTGCACCTGTCGCACAATATTCTTCCATAAGGACCATCCTTGCTCTCTCGGCGCAGATGGGTTGGCACATTCATCAGATGGATGTGAAGGTTGCGTTCCTTAATGGGATCATTGAGGAAGAGGTGTACATTGAGCATCCTGAAGGATTTGAGATATTTAGCAGTGATTCACATGTGTGCAGACTCAAAAGAGCGTTGTATGGGCTGAAGCAAGCAGCACATGCTTGGTACACATAGATTGACAACTATTTCACTGGACTTGGCTTCACCAAGAGTGAGGCGGATGCAAACCTATACCAAATTGTGGTGGAGGGTAAGATTTTAATCATTGTTCTTTATGTTGATGATTTAATACTAACGGGTGATGAGCAGTTGATACACTCATGCAAGGTAGATCTTGCAAAAGAGTTCGAGATGAAGGATTTGGGCATCCTTCATTATTTCCTTGGATTGGAAATATGACAACGAGAAGGTGAACTATTTGTGTCTCAAGGAAAGTATGCTCGGGAGATACTTGGTAAGTTTCACATGGAGGACTGCAAGCCCATGGATACTCCTCTTCCAGGAAATTGGAGGAAAGAGGATGCTACATCGGCATAGGTAGTGGATGCCACTGTTTATCGACAGTTGGTGGGTTCGCTCATGTGTTTAGATAATACAAGACCAAACATATGCTATGCAGTGAACCAGCTTTCACAAGCGATGGTTAAGCCTACCAAGCTCTTTTGGAAGGCAGGAAAGCATGTCCTGAGGTATCTCAGGGGCACATCTGAGTATGGCTTATGGTACAGACAGACGGATGAGGTGAAGTTGCATGGCTTCATGGATGCAGATTGGGTAGGCAGCCCAACAGACAGAAAGATCACATCAAGAGGGGTGTTCAGTATCATATCTACAACAATTTCTTGGTACAACAGGAAACAAATATCCGTGGCACTCAGTTCAACGGAATCAAAATACATGGCAGCAAGTCAAGTTGCATGTGATGCTATCTGGATGAGGAAGATCCTAGTCATTTTGTTTGGTTCACATTTAGATCCTACAGTGATACATTGTGATAATCAGAGTTGCATTAAACTCTCGACTAATCATGTGTTTCATGATAGGTCTAAACATATTGATATCCAATATCATCATATCAGAGATTGTGTGCAGCGGAAGACCATGTTGCTTCAGTACATTCCTACGGAAGATCAGGATGCAGATATTCTGACGAAGGCGCTCGGCAGGAGCAAATTTGAATACCATAGAGGCAGGATCGAGGTGAAGGATAATCCCTATCTGGTTGAGAGGGAGTGTTGAGATTCAACAAGATGATGAGCTTAGTGAAAAGTAAGCACCTTCACTAAGTGGGGCCCGCAGGCCATTTTTAGGTGTATGCCTATTTTTAGACATGGTGAGCATATTATATAAGTTGCAGGATGCTATTTGTAGATGGTTGGTCAAATGTGGAAAATAGATTAAATTATATTTTTAGAATATTGGGCAAAGTCTATTTATAGATCGTCATTCTAAAAATAGGTGCATGTCGATTATTATTAACCCTTAGTAATAATCCGACAATAAACATCAACTTATTCTCTTGGAGCACTTTATTTTAGTGAACAGATTTGGAAAATCAGTGGGTTGAAGGAATTACGCAATTCCTAGGGTTATTGGTGGCTCATGCATGGAGGACTCAGTTAGAATTGAAGTGGCAAAGTTATGACAGTGTTGGAAGAGTAGTTAATGGAGTTGTTATTCAGTTTAACTTAGTTAAGTGAGTCAAACTCAGTTGAGCTAGTTGTATCTAGTTTAACTGAAAGATACACTAGTGAGAGTTAAGTGAATTAATTAGTTAATTAATTCACAGCTAATAACTTACTAACAACTGAACAAATACAATAGTTAACTACTTGCATGTCAGTTCCAGTAGAGACCGAGTGGAGAGATAGGTGAAAGGGTGAGATGGACTATCTGTTGTGACTATAGTGATGCATTCAATGCATCTGACACAAATTGGAGTTACCAATGAGGATTACACAGTCAAGGCAAGGCCAATTTGAATTCATTCAGGGGTATTCTTCAGCAGGGATTGCGCAGTGGAGGCAGGCTGTCAGGAAGCAAGAAATTGGTGCATAGATATGCAAATTTCTTCATGACAGTGTGTAATGATTGTTGATTGTACTGAGACCTTGATGTACTAAGCTTCGTATGAGATTATTACATGATTCCATTGATATACATAATATATGATAGTTGGGGTTTTTAGCTTTAAGTTTTTCCGTTAAACAATTGTGTTATGTGCGATTGAATTTATTCACATGTGTTTGCAATTGAGTTTTAAATTTCCACAAGTTTAACAGTGGAAGGATTCTGTATTTAGCAAGAAGATAAAAATTGTTAGATCAGGAGAAGCCGGTAATACATCATTATTAAAAAATTTATACATATCCATAAGTTTCTTGAAGTGTACATGGACGACTGGATTGTATACAATTAATTAAAGAACCATGCAAGTATAATGTTTGACCGTTGCAACCAACTTCAAATTTCACTAAACCTTAAAAAGTGCATATTTGCAATACCATTTGGAACATTGATAGGTCATGTGGTATGTAAACAAGGACTATGTGTAGACCCCGCCAAGGTTGCGGTAATTGTCAACATGGATGCCCCGAAGAATGTTAAACAATTGAGATCATTACTTGGACATACAGGGTATTACAAAAGGTTTATCTGCAACTATGCCCGCATCACTGCCCCACTGGAAAAGATGTTGTGAATGATAGAATTGTTTGTATGGAATGAAGAATGCAGTAAGGAATTATACACTCTAAAATAAAAATTAGCAAGTGCACCTATTTTAACTCGTCCTAATTGGGATAAACAATTCCATGTACATATTGACACTTCAGGCATTGCTTTGGGGATTGTGCTAGCGCAACTAGGAGAAACAAATATAGACCACTTGGTATATTTTGCAAGTAGGAAGCTGTCAATTGTGGAAAATAACTATACAACCTCCGAAAGAGAAGCTCTGGAAATGGTCTACTCTCTACAAAAATTTCGTCATTATTTACTTGGAGGTGCCTTTAATTTTTTTACAGATCACTCTGCTTTGAAGTATTTAGTAAATAAACATGTTCTCGAAGGCAAAATTTGCATATGGATTCTATTATTCCAAGATTTTACATTTGAAGTTGTAATAAAACCAGGGAGACTAAACGTGAACTTGATCATCTATCTAGATTGGAATCTGGAGAAATTGGGGGGCCACTTGATGACCAGATGCCAGATGTAGATCTCTTATGGATTGAGGCTATCCCAAATTATTTAGAACAAATAGCAACATACCTGGATTTAGGACAGTGCCTGGAAGAATATACAACAACTCAGAAAAAACATTTGGTCATTAAAGCATCTGATTACCAACTTATAGTAGGTCAAATATACAAAATGAGGTTGGATCAAGTACTACAAAGATGTGCAGTAAACCATGAAAGAAAAAATATCCTTGGCAATGCCGCAATGGAGTTGCGGGAGGACATGTGGGAGCAAAGCCTACCGCAAGGAAAATATTACAGGCAGTGCGATGGCGACCTACAATGCACAAGGATACCAAAGAGTATACAATGAAATGTGACGTGTGTCAAAGAACATGGAAACCTTCACACCACAACGAACTACCCTTACAACCTGTTAGAGTGATGCAGGTATTTGATAAATGGGTCGTCAAATTTGTAGGACCCATTCCACCAGTTGCATGCCATTCACAAACCAGACACATAATTACCACAACTGAATATCTGACTAGGTGGGCAGAGGTGGCACTAGTGGAGGATTGTACAATAGACAAAACATATAGGTTCATTTTTTAGAACATTATTATTGGATTTGGTTGTCCAAGGAGTCTGACAAGTGAACAAGGCACCCACTTTATCAATTCCACAGTAAAATCATTGCTACAAAACTTCATGATACAACATCATAAAACCAGTTTGTATCACCCGCAGGAAAATGAACTGTTGAAGCTTTCAACAAAATCCTAGAAAAGGGCTTAACTAAGATCTGCAACACAAGTCGGGACGACTGGGACGAAATAATACCAGCCACGTTATGGGCATACAAAACCACTGTAAAATTATTACACAGTCAGACGCCATTTCGACTTGTGTAGGGAAAGAAGTAGTGGTACCTGTTGAATTTATTGTCCCCAATCTATTCATCACTGCAACAACACAAATGTCTAAATCAAAATTCATCACAACACGCCTCCATGAACTACAGGAATTAGAGGAAGCGATATTTTTTACAAAATTTCACCAATCGATGGAGAAAAGAGACAAAATGCCTTGCACGATCGCCACATCAAAAGAAAGACATTTAATATTGGTGGCAAAGTACTACTCTACGGCAACAAGTTTCATAAATTTCCAGGGAAACTTCAAATGCATTGGATGGGACCATTATATTTCATAGAAGTCCGTGATTCAGGAGCGATAAAGCTAGCACAATTGGATGGAGTAATATTACCAGGTTGGTTGAATGGCGTACGCTTGCAACTCTACCATGAATGACTGAACAAAATTTTATTTTTAAATAACTCTCGCACCCGAGAGGAGTTTGTAGGTTAGAAATTCAATAACTCTCTCACACCCAAGATGAGTCAATAGGTTAAAAAGTCAATAAATCTTTCTCAACAAAGAAACAAAAATAAGTCAGTTTCCGAAGATAAGATAGGAAGCCACATGAAAATAATGTATAAGTCGCGAACACTCAACCGCCACACTATTGCGGCATGGGGACCATACCGCAAACAATTGTGGTCGGGGGGGGGGGGTTTGCGGTGACTATATGACCAAGCATGTTAACCATCACTCAGTCATAATTAGTCATCATGTAGGTGTCAGTCCGTAGTGTCAGCCAAAAAATTGAAAATATCTTCTGTAATTGGAAACACCACTCCGTAATAAAGTTTCCACATCAGAAAACAATAAATAGCCATCACGTCCGCTCGATTTTCGAAGCCACCGTTAGTAGAGTCAGATTCCACCTCACCCAAGTAACTAACCACACGATTGCAGCTACATAGGGAACCAGGGAAAATTAATTAGTTATTCAGTCATATCAACGCAACTATGGTTGACCGTTATAGCAGTTTCCTTTCTTTACAATTCTTTGTTTTCCATAATTGGAAACACCACTCCGTAATAAATTTTCCACATTAGACAACAATAATTAGCCATCACGTCCCCTCAAATTTTGAAGCCACCGTTAGTAGAGTTAGATTCCACCTCATTTGAGTAACTAACCACACGATTGTAGCCACGGAGGGAACTAGGGAAAATTAATTAGTTATTTAGTCGTATCAACGCCCTTCGTGCCAACATTCCTACTTAATATACATGGAGAAAGGAAAAATCAAAGTGCCGGAAAACAAAGAATTGCAAAGAGAGGAAACTGCTATAACGGTCAACCATAGTATACCAGCATAATTTCAAAGGTGCAAACCGACAACACTACTGGAGTATTACATGAGAAGAGGTATGATGAAGACAGTGGTGTCGGTAGTTGAACCAGAAATTGATGAAATAATTCAAAAACTGGAGCCACTGATAGGAAGGTATGACAGTGCAACCTTAATAGATATAGATTTGATGGATTCTTGCCAATTTCCAACTTTGAAGAGGCAAGTATACATTGAAAACTATGTGAAGGAGGGTGGTATTAAAGCAACTAGAGTTCGCCTGAATTTAAAATATATTCAAAGGTCTACAATCTTGCACCTGAGGAGTTTACCAGTGTTCGGTACAACGAGAGCGGCCATGAAATGCACAAAGCTCCTTATCAGCAAAATTCACAATGGGTTGCTCTAGCTCAGAAAATAAATCCAAACTCATGCAAAAGATATCCACAGAATTACAGGAATATCAGCAGCAGGGAGCGATGTATCTACTATCTTCCAGAATAATTCCAAAAGAGAGAAGAAGGTATGAGAATTTGACTACTATAAAAAGTATGATACCGAGAGAGGAGGAAAGGGGGAAAAAATAGACCTAATCAACGTGCCCAATTTGAAGTTCACATGTTATCTGGTAGTAGGAAAGACGATGAGAAACTACACAAAGGGGGAGTGTACTCTGGACACAAACTCAGTTGAAGAGCATTGTGTATAGGGAGCGCAGCTCAATTGTTGTGTCTTTCTGCTACAAGAGCTCTTTGAAGCTTGCGAGGACAACTTGAAAAGAGCCATAGGATTTATATACAACTACTTAATCATGGAATTGATTATGTGGAAATGGTGTCCACCAGGGAAGCGACCTCTTGCAGATATAAGTGAATATCAACCAATGGTCCTCAGATACACACTGTGGAGAGTTTCAGGGGACCCCAACACTAAAGAAATCAACGAAGAGGCATTCACAAAGTGGTACATATTATGCTCGATGTTGTCCAAGCACAACAGATAATTCCTAGAACTATGCTAGATAAATACTTTGATAAAATATGGTTCAACATCTCACATGACAATACATGGATTAGACCCCACTGTGTTGCGGCAGACACTTTCTAGAAGAAACTATTGAGATTCCAATTGACAGAGAATGCTTTCCACACAGAAGTCACTTCTTGGCCGGGAACTATAGGAGAAATAAGAGAAGGGGAACACAAGTATTATTTTGATGTTATGCATCCACAACCTCTACCAGGAGAAACACCAGCAGATACAACTCACATGATATCGCAGATGCAACTCCAACAATTAATTCAGAAGTTGGATACATAAGTGCAAGCATTCAATAAATCCATGGTAAGTATTAGAACAAAGTCTGCTACATTTCCATTGTTTAATGAATTTCAAACATTCAATTAAGATCACCATCATTGATAACCCCAATCCTCACTGCTCTCCCTTCCACCACCTTCCATTCGCATTCACAACAAAAAAAAGGTGACGAAACCACCCATCCCATGCCTAAGGGAAAGAGAGTCAGGACTCTAAGATCCGACTAGGTGGTAGACTTAACAGAGGAGGATCCTGTGCAGTAGATAGTTATAGGAATATCAATTACATAGGAACTAGAAATGGGTACTCAAACTTCCCCAATCATATCGCAAACCAACCCTTTATCATCACAAAGCACCCCGACCTCCTCGCCACCAACTACCCAAAATTCATCACCACATACCTCTAATGCTTCCAAGGATCAGTTAGCCCACACCGCTTCCACTTTCGCAACCATTTCTGATGCGACACCTACAGGCATGGTAATGGCTATCGATACTGACGCAGAAGTTAACTCGGGTACGGTACAAGTAGTCGAGGTTAATTTAGCCACGATAGAACCAGGGACCTTTTTAAATCTACTTATTCAAAATTATCTACCCCTACCTGAAAATATGCCTGGAAAGACTTCTTTTTCTCCATTTCAACAATTGATGCTAGCATTGCAACCATTCATACCCACCCATATATCTTCCACTAGTTTGCATTCCACCCAACCTCCAACTATTTTGCTGAGTCAACCCAGCTCCCCAAAAGATCAATATGACCTTTCCATCGCTAATGGCTAGCCACTCAGAGAGAGAAATCCTAGCCCTGAAATGATGAGTAGCGGAGATATTCAGAGTTGGGCACTTGACCACCTCTTTAGTTTCATATAGGCAACAACTCGACAGGCAGAATCCCTCCACAATGACCTTCTTCTGAGCTATGAGAAGCAACACCAGCAGATTACAATGCTCACTAAAGAGCGTAATCAGTTACAGCAAGAAAGAGATACCCTTTGACAACAAATCGACCATATCACTGATAATTTCTAAGAGATTTGGCCAACCATTACCAGTGTAGTTGAAACTGCTCCTGCAGATATGTGGGCCTACCTAATAGTCGAGCACTCCATTCACATTAAGACAATGTGCACTAATCTGGGTAGTGCAAACCAGGAACTTCGGCAGGCCCTGTCAGCCAGACTAGCACTAGAAGATCCCTCTACAGTGTATGCAGAGAAGATAACATAGAAATTAGCAGATGGGCCAGCTTAAGGAGACACTGGGGAGCACTGTTACTAAAGCATACATTTTGCTTGATCAAATCCATGAATGTTCAAATTCACCGACAATGAAGGCTCAACCAATTTTAGAACAGTTGTAAAAAATCTTCACTGAGATTAAAGGAACACCTGATCCAGCCAGTCGCAAACAACTATATGATCAGGTTGATGCTCTACAACTACAAATACAAACAATTGAGGAGAACTCCGCATATACAAAGCAACTCTTTCGTGATCTCAGACAACCTGTTAAACAGAAGGCCGAGACAATTCAACAATTGGTCTCTGAAGCAGATCCCAAGTACAATGCAGCCTTTACTGACCTACCGCAACCAATCGATGCCACTCAGGCCGACAAGGTGATAAATGCAACCGACTCTTTTATGAAAACATGGTAGGAAGCAATTAGTGACTTCATGGAACTCAGAACAGAAGCCATGGAAAAGGTTCCATAGTTGAGGCCTTTGTTAGAAGATGGGTAACCAAATCAAATGGAGCAGGAAAGAGAAGTAACAATACCAGTTCAAGACCACAACAGACGGTCAAATAGTGACTGCAACGCTGAGATAAAATCGACTCAGGAGGAGTCAATAGCTTGTGGTCGAGGCCTGTTTGGGCCTTTGTTTTGGGTAAACCGCTTTTGAGTTGCAGATGGTCAATTGCGGGAAGAGTGAGTGGTGGAGAACCGTTACGAAAGAAAAGGAGTTGTTGTGGGTTGTGGAGAAGAGGCAGGCAGGTGGCAAAGGGTAAAGAAGCAACAACATAGGTGGAAAGAACAATTGACAGCAAACAGGCAGAAAGACTCCAAGAGACAGAGCCAACTGCGGAAGAAAACAGGAAATAGCGGAGCACAACAAACTAGCTAAGCGAAGAAGGGGTGAAGAGTGATAGTGCTAGATGGAGGAGATAGATAAGCAAGGGAAAAGGAATGAGAGGGGGAGTTTGTTCAGTGATTTTGTGGTTTTGTGTCATATTGAACTCTACGGAGTCTGAGATGTAGTGTGTTGTTCATATTGAACTCTGTGGGGTCTGAGATGCAAATGTGTTGCTCATATAATCTAATAGAATGAAGATGTTTTATATAATTGGAGATGATCAGTGATGTCAAAAAAATCATGATAGCTTTAATTGATATTTGTTAAAAGGTAGTTCATCTCTTGATTAATATGTAATGAAAATGTTTCTACATGAATGTAATATCTCGATAATTACTAAGTAGGTTCCCTTCGGTAGTATGTTTCTAGCTCTTTTATCTTAGTAAGGTCACGACACGCCTCGGGTGAGACTCCTTGCTCTCTTTGAGCAAGGTGAAAATGCTGGCATTGTCCTAGCTTACAACGAGATCTTGTTGGCCCCAAGTCTGAACCTGGGTCTTGCCCACAAGTCACCCTTTTTTGCCAACACCCTGTCGCCATCTTCTCTACACCCCGTGAGAATTTATTACATATAATATTAATTATAATTATTTTATTTATCTTTATTTTATTTTTTTATGTAATTTGACTAAGACAAAAAATTACATTACAACATCTCGTCCATACTAGATTGAAGAGCACCTCTCAACATAATAAATAGGAGATGAGGGTAAATATTTTAATTTAATTTGACAATAACTAGGATAAATCCATCTTAAATTAGTATTTACTTGATCCAGGTGACTTCATAAAAGCCCAAAAATCAAAGGTGGCTCTGAAAAGGCTCAAAAATCAAAGTGTTCATATTTTGTCAAAACTAGGCCAGATCAAATAACTCATCGTCCTGATTCCAACGACGTAAATGACACTCAAATCCGAGTTCATATGTTTAAGATATTCATGGTCAAATAGGCCCACTAGCTAAATTTTGGTAGAGCACCAATTAAATTGAAAGTCTAGCTAAAAATGGTGGACCTGCTAAATCTAGCGAAATCTGTCAAAATTGGTGACAGTTAAATAAGTGAAAATTGGCACTGCATGGAGGTCAAAATTGGCAAAATTTTCACCTACTTAAAATATCCAGTGACCCAAAAAATTCGATCGATTTTTTTTTACTAGGGATTAATTTAATCTTTTTTTTTTAAGGGGAGGGGTCGGGCCCGACGAACCCGCCCGCACCCCATTGCCACGTTAAATACATAAAAACAATTAAAAAAATGGTTAGGGCCCGCAGCTGACCCAGTGACCCACCCATGGCCACCGACCAACCATATATATGGTTTGGGGCTGGTGGGAATCGAACCCACACAATCAAATTGGTTGGCCCGCCAATGGGTGACCCCCAAAACAATGCACACCGCCAACAAAAAAATAACAACGCGCCTAGTTGGGGAAGTCGCGAGGTTGGAATACAGGCTTGCTCCCATCTAATCTGGGTGACAACCAACGACCCACGGGCATTTCATTGAATACTCTTCCCACAATAATATATAAAAACCAATCTTTCATTCATTCACCCAACGAAGGATGAGAACCCAGAGCGGAGGACCGAGCGGAACTATGCAGAGGTAGAACCACAAACTGTGGAGCCATGATCTAAGGATTATTGGAGGAATATTTTAGATTCATTGGTGCAGCTTTTTTACAGAGTCAAATTATGCCTATTTTATAATCAGATTAACCAGAATTTTGCTAGGAATCTGATGCCATGATCTTATTTTTGATCTCAGAAATAGTTTTTCAGGAGTAGAATGTTGAGAGCATAACCATGAAGTTGGAACCTTGACACATGAATCCGCATGGAATCTGAAAGATTACTTGGATGCCCAAAAATGACAGTTTCAGAACTACGCTGACGTTGTACTCATTTTTCTCAATTTTTCGTAAGGAACACGATGGTGTGATCAGTTTCTTTGTCTGAGTAGCCGAATTTTAGTCAGCCATCATAAGAGAATCTTTGAGGAATCTTTGAGATTCCTGGAGAGCCAAAATTTGATCGAGTAAAAAAGGGGTCGAGTTTAGAGTTAGATCTCACAATTTTTCGTCAAGAATTCAAGCGTGTTATCGGTTTCCTCAATAAAGTTGCGCATTTTCAGGTCACCCCTAGGAGTGGAGGTATAAGATGCATTGATGCCATGTCTTCTTTTGATTTTTCTAAGATGACGATTTGATGTTGAAATCCTTGTTTGAAATTTTGTTGTAGGATCCTTGTATGCCACTTCATGTGAGAGTTTGATATATTGTCATGTTGAAGGAGAGCTTTTATGAGTGAGAGTTCTCATAGAAGAACGTCTCGTGGGGATACATGTCATTCTAGTTAAGGGAGTTCTTCCTTATATTGACAAAGAACACATCACGTGTTCATCATCATCTTGCAACATATAATGAAGCAACCTCCCCACTCTTGACACCAGGCTCGAAGACGTAACCCAAACTAGGTGGACTCCGTTATCAACATGTGAGTGTTCTTTGATTTCATGGTTGCTTTTATATTCCTCTTCTTTAAACTATGCACATGTGTTTTTTCATACTCTTTCACATGCAATTCTGCTAACATCACAGAATTAAAAGATCTTGGTTAATTTCGGTAGATGAGAGATCTGGATCAAGTTTAGTATCAGAGCGGTCTCCTTGTTGATGTGAATTACGAGTATGAATGATAACCAAAGAGTGAGCATGCAACAAGAGGAAAATAGAGGATCACAAATATCTATATGAGGCCTTCTACAAAATGGAAAGCATGGTAGATATAATGTGTGCAAATTATGAGGAGAAAATGGAAAAAGAGGAACATGTGAAAGAGAGAGCAGAGGACGATGCTCCATCTCCATATTCTAGTGAATATACTTCTTCTTCATCTTATAATCATCATTCAAATGAAGATATCAACGAAATTCTTCAAGCGAAGAATGTTGAATTGAGGAGACTGTTGAGCCCTAATATTGCAACAAGAATGTTGCAACTCCCAAGGCTACCAACTTAAATTATCAGCCCGGGGTTTGTACAAAATTAAGAGGTGTCAACACTATATGTGCAACATGCAATGTGTCTTTCTTTCATTGATATGATGTAACATAGTGAATGTCATGAAATCAAACCCTAAACTAATTATAGAAATGGAAATATTACTCTATTTGCAAGAAATAGGAATGTTACTCGCTCAAATGTAAATACTAATCCTAATTGCAAGAAGGTAAAGGTTATGTTATTTGTAGGAATGAAAATTACTTGTCTATTTGTAGAATTTAAACCTTGTGATACTTTCAATAAAGTGAATCATTAGCCTAATTTCATAATGTGAAAAATTTCCTTGAAAAGATACTAATCCTATGCAAGAACAACAACTTGTAATTGAAATCCAAAGAGCATGAATTCAAAGAAATAGGCCTAAGTGGTGTCTATTCTTCCCCAATCATGGATTTAGAGCCTAGGGGTAATTATTCAAGCCTGAGACATAAAAACCAAGATTTTGGAGCAAATTTGGTCAAGTTTACACGCGCTACAGGAAAAACATAATCTGTTTTGCTATAGGAGGAGATAACTCACCGAATGACCAAGTAAATCAAATGAAAATGGGATGGGAATTTTCTTTTTATAAATTAGGATTTATTAGGTCTCCATTCAAAGTGGGATCACTTTAAAATACCTCTGTTAACACGTGCTAAAAAATACCAAATAAATTAAATTCAAGAACTAGTGAGCTAGTTAACTTATCAAATCCCTAACCTAATAAAGTGAAAATGCAATGTGGTAAATTTTGTTATGAAATTCAATGTTGTTTTGAACCAATACAAGTGGAATCAACTCAATTTAAGCTCATTAACATGTTTCAAAAAATAGTATAAAAATTCTACTTTTTGCTACAAGGGACTTCTAGAAATTATAGATTTGTGAACTAGTAAACGAATCCAAGTAGCCAAATGATGAAGATGAATTTTAAAAGATTTTATAAAGATGAAACATGTTTTTGACTCTATAAATGGCCTACAAAACAACTCACTTCAATCATTTAATCCAATCCTACAACAAAAGAAGCATATGTTGAGATTGCAACAAGATGATGAGCTTAGTGGAAAAAAGTCGCCTTCACTGAGTGGGCCCACAGGCTATTTTTGGCGCAAGTCTATTTTTAGACATGATCATATTCTATGAGTTGCAGGATGCTATTTGTGGATCGTTGGTCAAGTTGGAAAAATAGATGGACTTCTATTTTTAGACATATTGGGTGGAATCTATTTTTATATTGCCAGTCTAAAAATAGATATGTCGAATATTATTAGCTCTTAATAATATTTAGACTCTAAACATTATCTTATTCTCTTGGAGCACTTCAGTTAAGTGCACAGATGTGGCACAGGAGCTGACGGAAGGAATTACGCTATTCCTGAGGGTTAAGTGGAGCTATTGCATGGATACTTCAGTTAGAACTCATGTGACAGAGTTTGGTGGAGTTGATTGAGGAAGTTAGTGGAGTTGTATTCAGTTTAACTCAGTTAAACATAGTTGAGCTAGTTGTATCTAGTCTAACCGATTGATACACTAGTGAGAGTGGTGTGAATTAATTATTAATTAATTCACTAATTATTAACTCATTAATCAACTAAAGAATACATCAGTTAACTACAGTGCATGGACAGTTTCAGTGGAGACCAGTGAAGAGGTAGGTGAAAGAGTAGTGTGACTATCAGTTGTGACTATAGTGTTGCATGATTTGCAACACACAGTGGTTGGAGATGCCAATGAGGATTGCGTGAGAAAGGCTGGAACAATTCGAGTTCATTCAGAGCCATTCTTCAGCAGTGATTGTGCAGTAGAGGCAGGCTAGCAGGTGGCAGAGATTGGTGCATGGGATTTGCTAGATTGGACCTGATTAGTGTGTAGCAATTGAAGATTGTACTGAGAGCTTGTGAGGAGATTTGTATGATGATTGTTACATATCTCTATGACATATAATATACATATGGTTGGGGGTTTTCAGCTTTAAGCTTTCCCATAAATTACTGTGTTCATATGTGTGAATTTTTATGGTTTTAATGTGTGCATGCAATTGATTTTATTTCCGCAAGTAATGATCAATGGTAGAAGAGATTCTGTATTATGCATGAAGTCAAATAGTGTGTGATCAGGAGAATCTCGGATGTATAACGCATTAGTTATATAATTTCTACATGGTATCAGAGTGATGTTGATCATTGGAGCAATTGCAAAGCATTGAAGCAGTTGAGTTTTGTGCTGGTGGAATTCGAATTTGCAGCAGTGTTTTCTTGGTGTCGAAGTTGAGATGTCTTTCAACGAATTGCGATTGGAGTATGCCCTTGAGGGCAGCTCGAATTATTTTTCATGGAAGGACAAGATGGAGGCGGTGCTGGAGGACAATAGGTTGAAGGAGTTCATAGATGCAAAAATTCCAAAACCTGCTTCTAGTGATGCTGCCGTACTTGACGCATGGCAAAAGAAGACAGAAAAATGTCGAAGGATTCTGTTGGAAGGTGTGAAGGATCACATAGTGTCCAGCCTTCATGGTAAAGCTTCTCCATTCTTGATGTGGAAAGCTTTGACAGACTTGTTCCAAAGCAAGAGCGACCAGAGGAAGTTGGCACTCAAGGATAAGCTCAGGAATATAAAAATGGAGAAAGGCGATAGTATACCCAAGTACCTCACGAAGTTTGTCCAGTGCAGGGATGAGCTAGGAAGTGTGGGGGTTACTGTAGATGACGAGGACTTGGTGAGCTTGGCTCACCTTGGGCTTCCGAAGAGTTGGAATTCCTATCAGGACTTTGTTAATGGTCGGGAGAAACTGCTAGGATGGGAGCGACTTTGGTCAGATCTTGTGCAGGAGGAGATAAGGCAGAGTACTAGGGACGGATCTTCATTAAAGAATGTAGATGAAGAAAATTGCGCTTTGGCTGCCAAATTAAGGAAGGGGATGAGCAAGAATAATGCTTCTTAATCCAGTGCGAAAGGCAAGAAGCAGGACATGTCCAAGGTGAAGTGCTTTCACTATCACCAACACGGACATTACGCCACTAATTGTCCACAAAAGAAGAAAAACAAGCAGGTTGTTGGATCTGCAGCTGGAGAGGCCTTAGCCTCACAGTCTGAGCTGGATTTTTCGCTGATCGCATGCTTTCTCTCAAGTGTGATAGGTTCAGTGTGGTTTCTTGACAGTGATGCATCTTTTCATATGACCGGAGACAAATATTTGTTTAGTGATCTGGATGAGAAGGATCTTGGAGTGCACATCGAGATGGGTAATGATGGTAGATACAGTGTGACTGGTATCAGGACCATTTCCTTTGAGAGGGATTCTAGTAAACCTTTCATATTGAAGGATGTCATGCATGCTCCAGGATTGAAGAAGAATCTGATCTCGGTGGCCATGTTGGAAGACAAGGGATATGATGTTGTCTTTAGCGAGGGAAAGGATTTCCTGTGTAGTAAGGCAACTGGTGAAACCCGGAGAATAGGGATTCGAGTTAAGAACCTTTATCAGTTGTAGGTAGATGGCTGTGCAGCAATGGAAAGCAAGGAAGAAGGAGTGGTGAGCCGGGATGAGGGTGAGCTATGGCATAGGAGATTGGGCCATCTTCACCATGGTGCTTTGAAAATTTTGTAGTAGATTTCTACCGGGCTTCCCAAAGGTACACTTGCGCAGTCAGATCAGTGCAAGGGATGTACTTTGGGAAAATTTGTGAAAGCCACCTTTCACGAGAAGGATAGTCGAGCCATTACGATCTTGAGAGAATTCACATAGACGTGTGTGGACCTTCATCAGTAGCTTCAACAACAAAGCACATGTATTTTTCACAAGGGAAAAATTCGTAACTTTTCTTTAATGTGATAAGTTACATGTTACATATGCTGGTAGTATAAAACTACAAAAATTGTCCCAAAAACCATCATGAGTCCAAAATAGACAAAGCAGTAACTAAAAAATACATACTGCTGATACAAGTATCAGGCCACATAGATCATTGCCTGTAAGTTCGGTGCATAACTTACAGGGAATAGGATAGCAAAATGTAATATAGATACATATAATAGCCAGTAGAAATATAAAGGGAGATAAACCAATATCAAAATAATCTCCCCATGCTGGCTGTTTTATCAAACAGCCTCGTGATCTGGAGCCTCTTCCATAAAAGGCCGGTGATAGAACCTGAAGACTTGTACTCCAATCTGCTCAGTAAAGTGCCATGTGCCCTAGTTCAGCTTCGAGGCTTCTTTGGACAACCAATCAACCATTTGGTTCCGAGTCCTGTAAATGTGTGCCACAGATATAGAGTCAAATAGAAGTTTAAGATGATGAACCTCTCTCAAAAGTGCAGCAAGTGTGTGCGTGTGACATTGAGAGAGTTCATTAAACCAGTTGATCACAAGCTGCGAATCCCCAAAAATCTGAATGGAATTGCAATGAATTTCTTGTTCAAACATCAGTAGAAGTCTAAGGCATTGCAGTTTGGCATAATTGTTCGAGTCGGGACCCAGTCCCATTATAATTTGGTAGTGGTGGTGTTCATTAATGTGTAATATAGTGCCCCCCCCCCCAACAGCCTTGTTGGTTGGCCGCCCCATCAAAGTAGGCCCAAGGTATACTTCGATTTATCAGTTTAGGAATAGCCAGCGGGGGATGTTTCTGTAAATCATCATCAGGCAGAAGGTTGTGTGTAGCAATGATGGATGCACAGATACGGTCACCCAAAATTTGTTGACTGTTAAATATGAATCTATTTCGGCCAATCCAAATATTCCAGGCAAAGATCAGAGGTATATTGCGCATCTTTGAGGAGTTAGCATTGAGTTGCCCCCAATTTTCCCAAGCATCAGGCAGTGTAGCACCTTGCCAAAGCAGGTGACTTCTTAAGCTTTTAGTCACCAGCCCCCACATAGTCATGACAACAGTACAGTACATAAAAAGGTGTAGTGAATCTTCACAATTTGATAAGCAATAGGAGTAGCGTGAGGGTCCAGAGATGGCATGACGATGATGAATATCCATGGTGGGCACGCAATTGTTTAAAATGCACCAAAAGAGTGTTCTGTGCTTGTGAGGCACCTTTAAACTCCATAGATTGCGCCACCATCAAACTTTATGAGGCTGCTCCTTATGTTGAATAAGGGTCAAATATCCAAGCTTTGGAGTGTATTGTCCACTTGGGAATATGCCTAGATAAATATATCCTCCTGATCTGAGAGCCTGATGTTTGAAGCTCTTAATGCCCATATGTAGTTGTTCCAAATCCTGATACCATCCCGAGGAATATCAAGTTGAGCAGCCGACAGCTAGGCTTGACCCCTCCATGAGGTGTGAAATGGGTCAGCAATCCGAGCGAGGAAATGGATATCTCTACGGGCAAGATGTTCCCATAATTAATCTGGTAAAAGATAGTAATCCCCGCTACCGGATCAAGAGTCGGAACCAATTCTCACAGATGCACCATATCCAATTTGCCATGAAATACCGCGTTGGATGATATGAGCCGCCTTTGATACAACTTTCCAAATGATAGAAGCCCTAGAGTGTGACCCCATTCTGTCTCTGATCCAATCGATGGTTTTCCGGGGCGTAATATATTTAGCTATAATGACCTCCTTCCAGAGGCTGTGACCGGTGAGTAAGTGCCAACACAGTTTGGTAGCTAGACCATTCGAGAAAGAATGGAGATCCTTAATCCCCCAACCTCCCCATTTGTTGGGTATGTTGATGTGATTCCAAGAAATCCAGGCGAAGGTGTGGTCTTTTTCCTGATTGCGCCAGAGGAAATGATGGCAAATACATTTTATTCTATTTGTAACTCCTCTAGGTAACCAAGCCAATGTCATCCAATATACCAGTATAGCCTCTAACACAGATTTGATAAGAATTAAACGTCCAGCTCTAGATAGCCATCTGTTATACCAAACATTAATTCAACGCTCGATTTTGCAATGAGCCAATTCCAGTCTTTGATTTGATAATCATTTCGCTTGATGTGAAACCCCAGATATTTAAGGTCAGCATTGATATTCGTCTCAACATAGGCGAATTGATTTCTGGCTGTGCCTAGTTCCTGAGTCGAACATCTAGTCTTAATGATGGTGGATTTGAGTGCATTTGGTATCATTCCAGTCGCTCTGCAAAAACTCTATAGGAGCTTGTCAAACTGATTCAAGTCATGTCGAGTACCATATAGAAAAATAAGAATATCATCAAAAAATAAAATATGAGTGAGCTGAATGAGATCATTAATCCAGAGACCATTAAGGGTACCCTGGGTCTTTGCATCTTTAATAAGTACAGAGAGGCCTTCCATAACAAGCACAAATAGTAGGGGAGACAGAGGGCATCCCTAACGCAAGCCATGACTCACATGGAAAAAATTAGTTGCAGTTCCATTGAGGAGGATGCTGAAGGAAGCATGGCAGATACATCCCATTATCCAATTGATAAAGGTGTGTGGAAAGCCAGTTTGAATGAGAATGAGATGCAAATATCTCCAGTTCACCCGGTCAAATGCCTTAGCTAGATCAATCTTGAGGATAGTGGATTTAAGGTGTTTGGATTTAATGGAATGTAGGGCTTCCTGGGCCGTACCAATAGCTTCATGGATTTGCCTATGATGCAGGAAAGCAAATTGTTCCTTAGCTATATGTGAAGATAGGTGAGGCTTAATACGATTTGCAATAGTTTTTGAGATAATCTTATAAATACAATTACAGAGAGAGATAGGTCGGTAATCATGAAAGCTGGTTGGGTGGTTAGATTTAGGGATTAGAGCAATGAATGTATAATTGAAACCATCATAGATGCGACCTCGCACCCGACTATCTTCAATCATAATCAATAGATCATTGCCCATCAAATCAAAGAAATGTGTGAAAAATTCAATGTGCCAGCCATCCGGCCCAGGGCTCTTGTTTCTTTTGAACCATTTCAAGACCCCTTCCAGTTCCCCCGTGGTCACAGGTGCATTTAGAACATTTATCTGCTCCGGTTCCACATATCTATTGAAAGACTGAGAAATATTCATAACATCAGGGAGATCAATGTGCTGTGGGGCTCTATAAAGGTCGGTGAAATGCTGAGTCCCCAGGTCCTATAATTGGGATTGAGTACGAGCTACATACCCATGTTGATCCGTTAGCTCCCAAATAGTATTAGCAGTCCTGCGACCATTTGCATGTTGTTGGAAGAACTTTGTATTCTCATCACCAGCCAGAAGCCAAGTGGCACGACTCTTGAGCCTCCAATCCTCCTCTATATGTCTCAGGATCTTAGCCTTAGAAGATTCCAGGGTAATGAGTTGCTCTTTGGATATACTGGATCGATAGCGAGAGAGATCAGAGCTATTGAGTTGGGCAATAGCCAAATCATTGCTATCCAACTCTTCCCGTTCCATGCGTCTCTTGTTTTTAACCCAGCTGATGGTCTGGCTTTTGATGCAGGAAATATTTTCGTTGATGATTCTGGCTGGGTCCACATTCAGAATTTGATGACAATGCTGCCAGGCATGATGAACCAGATCATGAAAGTCAGGGTTCTGTAACCATCTGGTGCTAAATTTGAACGGTGGTCTAGCCCTGTGAGGGCCACATTCAAATTCCAAGAAGATAGGGGAGTGATTTGATATATCACCATGCCCCACCCATTTTCTGGCCCGATCAATAATATTAAGAAGGGGCGATTTAATAAGAAAGCGGTCGAATATTCGAGCTAATGCCGCCTCCCCGGTCCTCCTGTTTCTCCAAGTGGGAAGGATTTTTGTGATCTGAATGTCAACAAGGTCAACCGCCTCAAGCTTAGTACTGAACAACTCAGCTAATGGATCCGGGTTAGCCTGAGTACCCCAGGATTCAGAGATGCCTAATGAAAATTTTAGATCCCCCCCCCCAATATTACACGGGGAAAGGTGAGAATAGAGCAATCCAGTAGAGAATTCCAAAAAGCTTCCCTGTTCAGACAGGGACCATAAATATTAATGAGGGATAAACACTGCTCAGAAAGACTGAATTGAATGTCCATCCCAAGGACACCACGTCGACCCCAACAATTGAGCATCCTGGTGGTTCTGTAGTTGATACCCATGGCACAGCCACCAGAACGGCCATGGGCATCTAAAGTAATGAAAGTCCAGTTGGGGAGTAAAGTCTTTAGAAGAGCAGCGACCGCGTCTCCCTCTCCTAATGTTTCTTGAAGAAAAAGAATGTCAATAGGTTGTTGAGCAATAATGTCTTTAAGGGCCAATCTCTTATCGGGGTTGGCTAATCCCCTGCAGTTGAAAGAGAGGCAAATCATGATGACACACTCGAAATGGGCCGCCTTGCTCTAAGGACCCACATCAGGGTGGATTGTGTTCCTGCCTCAACTTCCATGTTTGCCCTTTTGATGGCTTTAGCTAAGGCAGATGGCCGACCTCGCAATTTGGTGGGTGGATCACACTGTTGATGACCGATGCCAAATGATGCTTTAGAGTGAGGATGTGTAATAGATCTTAGGAAATAATTGTGTCTCATGTAAGATGTCTTCGAGCGGGTAGAGGAGTGGCAAGAGGACTCAGCAGATGTGTGTTGGATAATGGGAGTGAAGGAAGGCGGAGCTTGTGCAATAGAACAATAGATAGGAGGATATTGATGTGCAGAAAATATAGAGCTAGTAGGTAAACAAGGAACAGGGATAGGTAATGAATCAGACTCTATAAAAGAAATAGCAGAGTTAGGAATGGTAATAGTACCCAGAATTGCCAAAGCCCGAACAAGTGGATCCGGAGTGGGTTGAGAGTGAGATTGGGGCTGTGTAGTTGGCCAAGTGGGTAACTACTGAGACACACCCAGAACTTCAGTAGCAGGCCGCACCGGCATGACCAGATGATCATCCTCAGGTACCGATCAGGTGCATGTGATATCTTCAGTCTGGGTGGCAACAGTTCGGGATTTCTTAATGGCCTGGTAAGTGATTCCCGTCTTAGGACACTCCTTGTATAGATGGTTGACCTCATGACATTTCCTGCAGTGAAATGGCACCCCTTCATAATCCAAAACCTTTTGCCACACCATTCCATAAAAAAACATATTGAGGTTGGCATGTAGTCCATCCCTAGTATCAAGGAAGATAAAAATTCGAGCAACAACCTTGTTCCCAGTGATCCTGTAGGTTTTGTCATGATCCAGGTACCTACCAAATAGACTACCTATATTTTTTTAGAGCAGCGTCATTCTAGAATTGTACTGAAAGGCCAGGTAGCCTCATCCAAATTGGGCCAGCTCCCACATTCTCTTTTTTTGGGGTCAAATAGCGGCACCCATCTCTTGAGGTAAACCAGATGCATCTCTAAATGCCAGAACTGTTTGAGAGCCCACTCCGATTGATCAAGCCTGGAAAAAGTGAGTGAGAACCAGCCCTTCGGCAGAATCGATCCCGCCGGGAGGGCATCGAGAGAACTACCCAAATCTCGCCAATCCATAGCCTAAGCCTCGCCGCCGAGTATTTTCGGATTCTGACCCTCCCAACCAACATAGTGGCAGCAATGCGCTCCCATTCCTCCATTCCACACTCGCGCCCAAAGTTCGTGAATTTGCTGTGCTTATTCTTGGTGGTCTTGCGCTTGCGCACTTTGTTGGTTGGTCCCTTATCTTGGTCGGATGGGTTCTCCGAGTCCGAGGACGAGCACAGATTATTTGTGACAGTCAAATCACCTGGAATGTTTGAGAACACCCCTGTCGTCGATACAGGAACACCCACCATTGTTCCATTGCTATGATCACACCCAAGGTGCGAGCCGCAAATAGGCGTACCATCGAACATCGAAGAACCACCTATATTAAGGTGTTCCAAGGAGATATATGCCTCACCAATACTTTGGTACACTGCATCCCCCAATGGCTCGGATATGTCCAAATCTTCCACAACAACGAAGGTATTGACCGCCAGTGGAATACTCCAGAGAGGAGAATTTGATGGCGAAGGAGTATTAAAACAGAATTGGTCCAGTCCCGCGGATGGAGATGAGACAATAGCCACATCAATATGGCTAGGCATAATTGGCATCGAGCTGGTATCAACCGGTGACATATCGACCATCTCATCTAATGCCACATGGTCATTGAGACCCCAAATATCAACACCGGCCAAAGGGTCCTCTGTGTAATCCAGCTCCTCCTCATAAGCACTCATGATGCCAGCATGACAGTTAGTCAAAGACAGACGGCCAACCAACCAACAGATCAGGTCCAATGGCTCAACCACGGGAACCCCACCCGGCCACCCAAAGGTCAAAACCAGTCTGCAGCAATAAACAAAGGAATCTATAAAATCCGGTAAAATCCACAACTAATGAAGAACAATACCCGAGACACCGAAGGCTGGGTAGGAAGAGACAAACTGCCACCTGGACGATAGAGAACCCCGCCCAACGAGTAAATAATGCAGAGCAAACAGACAAACCCAGCAACATCACCAAACTGTCGCAGGCGGAAGACAAGAGAAGTCTCTGATAGCTCCAGAGATCGAAGGCAGAACACAATAGGTAAATGACCCCAACCAACCGATAGCAGTCCAAATATATCAAAACTGCCCCGAGAAGCCGCGGCTAGTCGGAACCGTTCCTTCAACAGTTCCGGGCCCAGAAACAAGACCCCACACCTCCACAGGTCTGGAAAGTTCCCAGGAGGCGCAAATATCCACGGTGCAGCAGTCAACTAGCAATAGTCCACAAACAATAGGAGCCGAAGTCAAAAAACCATCCAATAAGCTGTGAGGATACCCATAAGCGATGGCCGAATGATGCACAACACATAATTATCAGATAGTAGTCCAAGTAACCAAAGTCGGACCAGGAATCATGACCACCATATCTAGGGTTTCAGAACCCTCCATCTCCATTTTTCGAAACGCCTTAAGGTCTACGAGGCTAAAGATAACCCATTCGCAAAGCACAGGTATTATGTGATCTTTGTTGATGATTTTTCTCGGAAGTGTTGGATCTTCTTCATGCAGAAGAAGAGCGAGACATTCTCTAAGTTCTGTGAGTTTAAGGCACTGGTGGAGAAAGAGTTGGGAAAGTAGGTGAAGGCTCTTAGGAGCGACAATGGTGGTGAATTCATCTATGGCGAATTCAAATACTTTTGTAGCGCAAAAGGAATTTGAAGAGAGCTCCTAGCGCCTCATAACCCATGGCAGAATGGGGTCGCGGAGCGAAAGAACAGAATGATCGTGGGTGCTGCACGGGCGATGTTGCATGATCAGGGCCTTCCCATACACTTGTGGGTTGAGGCATGCAATACTGCGGTTTATGTGCAAAACCGTTGTCCTAACAGAGTACTTGGCATGAGTACACCCGAAGAGGCATTTTTTGGTAAGAAGCCTGATATTTCTCATTTGAAGATTTTTGGCTCACCTATTTACATTCATGTGACGAAGGATGCTAGGAAGAAGCTGGAGCTGACCGCAGAGGTTGGGATATTTGTGGGGTACACTTATACAACCCACAACTATCGTGTGTATTTGCTAAACAATCGGAAGACTGTTGTGCGACGGGATATCAAATTTCATGAGGATAAATCCATGAAGTGTTCGCTTGAGAGGGAGCCACACTTGCATGTAGATGAGGAGCTATTAGTTCCTAAGGATGAGCCTTAGGATGTGGATCAGCCACAAGAGGAGGTTCATGGAGTGGAAGAAACCACTGATGTAGTGCCAACCATCAGAGGGCAGAAGCACACTACAGACGCTGAGCGACTGAATCTTGATGCAGAAAAGATGGTAGGAGCACCTACATCACAGTGTAGATAGAGACTGTCACCCGACCAATATACTGGATACATGGCTCTGATGAGCAAGTGTATCGTGATAGAACCATCCTCTTTCGAGGAAGCTGTGGAGGAACCTGCATGGGTAGATGCCATGGTGGAAGAGTATGATTCGATTGTCAAAAACAGTGCATGGGAGATTGTCCCAAGGCTAGAAGGGGAATCAGTGGTAGGTTCGATATGGATCTACAAAGTGAAGTAAGCAACTGACGGGAGTGTCGATAAGTACAAGGAAAGATTTGTTGCCCGGGGCTTCTCACTGATTGAGGGGATCGACTATGAGGAAACCTTTGCACCTGTTGCAAGGTATTCTTCCATACCGACGATTCTTGCTCTCTCAGCGCAGATGGGGTGGCACATTCATTAGATGGATGTGAAGACTACGTTCCTCAATGGAGTGATTGAGGAGGAGGTGTACATAGAGCAGCCCGAAGGTTTTGAGATCTTCAGCAGCGAGTCGCATGTGTGCAGGCTCAAAAGAGTGTTGTATGGGTTAAAACAAGCGACTCGTGCTTTGTACACACGGATTGACAGTTATTTCATCAGACTTGGTTTTAACAAGAGCAAGGCGGATCCCAACCTGTACCAGATAGTGGTTGAGGGTAAGTTGCTGATCATTGTACTTTATGTAGATTATTTGATACTGACCGGTGATGAACAATTGATACTCTCATGCAAGGCTGATGTTGCAAAAGAGTTTGAGATGAAGGACTTGGGCCTCCTTCATTATTTCCTGGGATTGGAAATTTGACAGCGCAGTGATGGATTGTTTGTGTCTCAAGGAAAGTATGCCCAGGAGATACTGGAGAAGTTCAACATGCATGGCTGCAAGCCTATAGAAACTCCTCTTCCTGGTGGATGGAGGAAAGAGGCTGCTACATCGGCAGAGGTAGTGGATGCCACTATTTACCGACAGTTGGTGGGGTCGCTTATGTATCTAGTCGATACATGACCTGACATATGCTACGTTGTTAACCAGCTTTCACAAGCTATGGTTAAGCCTACCAAGCTCTTTTGGAAGGCAGGCAAGCATGTATTGAGATATCTTAGAGGCACATCAAGATATGGATTATGGTACAAACAGTTGGATGAGGTGAAGCTGTGTGGCTTCACGGATGCAGACTGGGCAGGGAGCCCAACGGAAAAAAAGAGCACATCTGGAGGGATTTTCAGTATCGGGTCGACAATAGTTTCTTGGTACAGTAGGAAGCATAGATCCATGGCACTCAGTTCAGCGAAGGCCGAGTACATGGCAGCAAGTTTGGCTGCATGCGAGGCTATATGGATGAGGAAGATCTTGGTCAGGTTGTTTAGTTCACACTTAGATCCTACTGTGATATATTGTGATAATTAAAGTTGCATCAAACTCTCGGTTAATCCAGAATTTCATGATAGATCTAAACACATTGACATCCAGTATCATCATATCAGAGATTGTGTGCAGTGGAAGATCATGTTACTTTCATACATTCCTACGGAGGATCAAGATGCTGATATCTTGATGAAGGCGCTCACCAAGAGAAAATTCGAATACCACAGAGGTAGGATTGGGGTGGAAGAAAATCCCTATCTTGTTGAGAGGGAGTGTTGAGATTGCAACAAGATGATGAGCTTAGTGGAAAGAAGTCGCCTTCACTAAGTGGGCCCGCAGGCTATTTTTGACGCAAGTCTATTTTTAGACTATGTCTATTTTTAGACATGTCGATCATATTCTATGAGTTGTAGATGCTATTTGTGGATCGTTGGTCAAGTTGGAAAAATAGATGGACTTCTATTTCTAGACATATTGGGCCGAATCTATTTTTAGATTGCCAGTCTAAAAATAGATATGTCGAATATTATTAACTCTTAATAATATTTGGACTATAAACATTATCTTATTCTCTTGGAGCACTTCAGTTAAGTGCACAGATGTGGCACAGGAGCTGACAGAAGGAATTACGCTATTCCTAAGGGTTAAGTGGAGCTATTGCATGGAGACTTCAGTTAGAACTCATGTGACAGAGTTTGGTGGAGTTATTGAGGTAGTTGCGGAGTTGTGTTCAGTTTAACTTAATTAAACACAGTTGAGCTAGTTGTATCTAGTCTAACTGATTGATACACTAGTGAGAGTGGTGTGAATTATTTATTAATTAACTCACTAATTATTGACTCATTAATCAACTGAAGAATACATTAGTTAACTACAGTGCATGGACAGTTTCAGTGGAGACTAGTGAAGAGGTAGGTGAAAGAGCAGTGTGACTATCAGTTGTGACTATAGTGTTGCATGATTTGCAAAACACAATGGTTGGAGATGCCAATGAGGATTGTGTGAACAAGGCTGGACCAATTCGAGTTCGTTCAGAGCCATTCTTCAGCAGTGATTGCGCAGTAGAGGCAGGCTAGCAGGTGGCAGAGATCGGTGCATGGGATTTGCTAGGTCGAACCTGATTAGTGTGTAGCAATTGGAGATTGTACTGAGAGCTTGTGAGGAGCTTTGTATGATGATTGTTACATGATATCTATGACATATAATATACATATAGTTGGGGGTTTTCAGCTTTAAGCTTTCCCATAAGTGCGTGTTCATATGTGTGAATTTTTATGGTTTTAATGTGTGCATGCGATTGATTTTATTTACGCAAGTAATGATCAATGGTAGAAGAGATTACGTATTGTGCATGAAGTCATAAATAGTGTGTGATCGGAGAATCTCGGTGGTATAACGCATTAGTTATATAATTTCTCTGGCATCAATACTATATGCAGAAATAGGAAAAACAAGAATAAGAGATGCATGTGAATAAGAAGTGAAAAGAAGAAAAACAAATTGTAAAAAGGGGCTTTGAGGCTCCTAGGATGGCCAAGCACAAGGATACTCAAAGTCCTATGAAGGAGACCAATATTTAGAAACTAAAAAATGCACCAAACTTCATTATTGAATCAATCAAAGTACATCCCTGCTAGAAATGAAAGTGGAACTGTAAAAATACAAGTTTTCTCCAAAAGAAGACTAAGAAATGCGTGCCCCTTGAGAAAAAATCGAATTGGTACTTATAAAAATTTACTTGGAAGCATTCTCCTTGAAAGGAGGAAGCTTTCCCCTCAAAAATCCCTCAAATAATGGATCTGGTTCCCAACACTAGGAATTTACATTAAATGACAGGGAACATATTCCTATATTTTCTCAATCACAGGAGCTCCAGAATTTTTCAATAATTTCATGATATTTTGTTCATTTATTATCCAATATTGAACCTCCTCTAGTAGGAAGAAAGTCCCTATATTATCTCCTCCTCCAAATCTTCATAATGTACCCAATATTCTCACATTATTCTTCAAGAATAAACAATATTAGGCACATAATACGAAAGGATAAACTAAATTCATAAGGAGACATTAATACTATGAATGAACTCTATGATGTGCAAGTAAGGGAGTAAAATAAATGTTTTAAGTGTCTATAAATAATCAAATGGACCTAATAAATTATAAAACTATGGTCCACATAATCTTCCCCCTTGTGAAATTGTTGCTCACCCTTGAGCAACCTAGCCTTCTTCCTCTTTCCTTCCTTTCTCCTGGTGTCTTTTGGTATCTTCTTGATGTCTTAGGTATTTGTACATGAATTTTATTCTAAACACAACTCAACCATGGATGGTCCTTCTCTAGGCGGCCCCTCTTATCTTGATACTAGTTTGATCAGCATACTTGGTGTTATTGTCCCATGTCCTCTACCTTCTTTGATTTTGAAATCTACATCCATTTGTGAGTTTTGCCCCTCTTTTTCCAATTTGAATAAGAGGGGTACTAAAAATTCCTCGGGAATAATCCTTCCTACTTTCATAAATTTATAATAAGACTGCATGTTAGGCTGTGATTCAAGCTCTTAGAGTTCCTCGGGGCCTATTTCTACCTCTTTTGATGTTGTTTCCTCCACCTGTAGCACTTTTTCTAAATTTGTTCCTCCTGTAGGAGCCATGTCTTTCTCCTATAGCACCCATGCTTTCTCTTGTAGCAAATTTGTTTGTGATTTTAGTTTCTTAGTAGTGGATTATCCAGTGGTTGGCCTTGTCATGGATGTCACACATTGTTTACCCTTGGCTTTGTGGGAGGTGTCCTCCTTGATTTTCTCTTCCTATAACCCCATTTATTTTCTTGTTGGCTAGCTTACTCTTCAATTTTGATGGGGAATTTTGAAGGAGTTTGAGGGTGATGAAAATGAGGCTATATGAAAACGAGACTAATGGTGATGAAAACAAGGTTGGTGGTGTTGAAAACAAAGCTAGATGAAGACGAGGCTAGTGGGAGATGAAATTAAGGCTAGGTAAAGATTGATTTTGGTTAAGTATTTGGCTTGTAGATGGCTACCTTTATTGGTCCACAATACTTATACAGACAAAAGAGCAATTACATAGAACTCATGGATCCCAAAGGATTTGATTACATACCTTACCTACCTGTGGAGTTTCTTGATGGTGTTGATGTTTTGGATTGAAGACTTGTTCTGCAGGTGTTTTTGGAGTAAAAGACTATGTTGCAGGTGTTGCATGGTGGCCTAATTCATCATTGATGCATGTTATCAGAGGTTGATTTTTGATTTGTTGATCCTTTGATATCTGCATGGTAGATCTGGACATGAGTGAGGTTGTTCTTGAGCATATTGTGTAATTTCTTGAGAAAGATATATATTTTTTATTTTTCTCTTGCTGGTTGATGCTTGATGATGCAGGTTTTACCTTCATGTGTATGTTCTTTGGATCTGATGTTGTTATTTGTTGAGTGATTGTGAATCTTGCATCAGCTAATAGAAGGTATTCTTCCTATAGAAGTCACATAGACTCAACTAAGATCACAATTTCCTTCAGGTTTTGCCTTTAAAAGTATTGAAAATTCATGAGTAATATGTTGACAAGGATGAGAAGTCCTTTTTGTGGTGGAAGAGATGGAAGAAGGGGTGAAAATGGATTCTTTTCAGGGAAAAAGGTGAAAACGAGGGTGAAGAAGAGGTCAAGTGGTGTGGAAAATGAATAATGAGGCTACGGTGTATCTCTCTCAACATTTCCAAAAGGAGGCATGACCTTTTTGCCTCTTTCTCCAATCAGATCTGCCTCCTGTAGCATTTTAGGCTCCTCCCGTACCATTTCCGAACAACCCCTTGTAGCATAATTGTTTTATCCATATCTCTTAAATGGTAGACTGGATTGACCTAAAATTTTTTAGCATGTTTCCATCATCCTTATGAACCTCCCATAAAAAATCTCAACCAATGGATGCACAAATCTCAAGAAAAATTAAAAATACTTGTACGTCATGGAGGTTGATTTCTCAAAGCACTGGAATTTGCTGAAATTTCTTGATCATGTTACCATTATCCATATACATCTCCCCATGAAACAACTCGGACAATGTATGCACAATTTTCAATATATAATAAAGACAATTTTTTTCTCTATGTATTTTGGCCTCCTATAGCAAAACAAAACCCTCTTGTAGCAAAACAGAACTCTCGTGTAGAATTTTAGGACAACGATGAAAATGAATGGGAAGTGGTTGGAAATGATGGATGGATGTTGGAAATGGGTGATGGTGATGGATTGACATGGCCTTCGCCCCGTTGGAGCATCTGAGCAAAGGAGGAGAAAGCCCAAGTTTTACTTTCGTTGGCTATGTATTTGATCATTTTTTTCTTTTTGGTGCTAACTTGTTCTTGTTGCTTGCAAAGGTTGGAGAGAACCTGCATTCATCAGAGAGAGATACATGGAGCAAAGAAAATTTTTCATATTTTCATTAGTTTCTTTTAGGCCTACTAGATGCCTTAATGAGTTTTCAACTTGCAGGTTTTCCTAGGCGCCTCAAAGGAGGTTTTCACCTAGGATGTTTTTTTTTGTTTTTTTTTAATCTTTTTTCCAACCCATTGACCACCTCATGGAGGTCTTCAATCTATAATCATAGTAGATGCCTCAAAATAGGTTTTCAATTTAGACCTTATTATTTTCCTCTTATTTTTTCTCTTTTTCCATTTTTTTATTTATTTTTTCTATTCTACTATACTTGAAAGAAGATTTTTTTTTTCAAGTATAGGAATACTTAAAATGGAGCCATGTGCACATCAAAATGACATATAAACTCATGTGTAGGCTCAAACTATATGCTTTGACATGTACTTGGATGTGAGAGACCAACTGCTTTGACTGAGATAAGATCAAGAATTATTGAAGAAGAGTGTGTTGCTGCAACTTAATCATTGTTTGGAACCATATTTCAATATAGTTGTGATGCCCTTGGTTTTTTTTTTTTCCTCTTCTACCATGACATTCAAATATTCTTCTTTCTGTTGATTGTTCTCTTGAACACATGGAGGATTTGATGGTAAACATGAGGGAATTATCACTCCGTAATTTCCCAAGGCTGTAAGAGAAACCTAGAGGTAACCACAAAACCACTTGTAAAGTTGGAATATAGCCCTTCCATCTACAGAGAGGGATCTCTCTTTTTTATTTAGATCTGTTGATTAAAGATATTAGGTTAGTTATTGAGTTCAGAGGTTGATTTTTGAAAGATTTGTTTGAAGTTGTAAGGAAATGTCATTAGGCAATGGAGTCATAAAACCTTAAGTAAATCAAGTGCATAAATAATAGATGAAGTGTAGTAGGGCAAGGTAGGAAGACTATTGGATCTTTGGAGTTTTTTGGGGTGAATTGGAGGAAAATATTTAGAATCAATTAAATATAGAGCATGCTGAGATGAATTCTATACTTAATACCAGTTTGAAAACATGAATATTGTTTATAAGCCAGAGCATAGCGTAATTAAATAAAATCAACCCATAATTTTATTTAAACAATATAGATAAGAATAACCTATGGAAAAAACAGAGAAATGACAATCACAAGAGGAAAGACATCACGAAATCATTTGACACACGAATCCTGGAACAACTTTTTGTATTTCTGAAAATGATCACCTTTAGCTCAGTGAACAACTTTACATCAAAAGACTTCTTTCTTCATACAAGTCCCAAAAAAATTACCTCGAATTATGAATTATTTATACAATCTTTTACAAAGGAACTTGATTTAAAATATCAAGATTCTATCAAAATATCTAAACTTGTTTACATAAATAGTACAATAATATAGGACACTTAAACTGTTGAATCTGGATGGCACTATCTTTGAGGGTTGTTGTTGATGACTAGACCTGAAAAATAGTTGCCTTGCTGTTACTTTCCTCTTTTAGGCTTGATGAATGTTTTACTCTAGTAATTCACATACTTTTTCCCATCTCTTTTGATTTGGAAGTGGTGACTTGATAAACCTTCGATAGGTCTCATCTACCTCAGTATAATTTTTGAATGTAGGTTTAACAAGAAACAAATGACTAATCTCATGTTTAATCAGTAAGTCATAGTTGAGGCCTTCCATGAATTCCTTCCATGTGATTGTACCTCTGATCTTGGCAAACTTTGATTTACTTGCAACAATAGTGTGCATTTTCTTCTGATAATCCTCGAGCTTGACTAACTTACCTCCCATTCCTTCTAATCTAGGGAGACCTTTATGATACAATACATTAATTTTTTTGTGGAATTTATGTGTAGTAGTCTCCAAATTGTTACATTTGTTTTCCAACTGTAGCATCAAATTTTTCTTGTTAATTTCTTTGTATTTATAAAAAACACTTTATTCTTTTCTGTTTTGCTCTAGCTCTCCTGTTGGTGATGAAATTGGTGTATCTATTGTTATTAGGGTCATAGGAGTTCCAAGAATGATCTCCTCTCTCCCTGAAATTGATGGTGTACATGAACTTTTTAGGACAATATGTTGTTGTTGTTTTGAACTTTCTTGTTGTGTCTCTCCCTTGTCTTTGGTCCTCTCTCTCTTATTGTACACTTTGAACTCATTTGCTGAAATTTTTGACACTGAAAGGAAAATGTTTTCCCTTAGTCTCTTTTCATGTTTTTCCTGAGGCACTGGAGTATGTGAAGTCAAAAGTACGTGCTCTTTGGGCTCCTGTAAAGTATTCTCCTTCCAGTCTTCTTGATTCATATATTGTTCTATCCCTGGTCTGGGAGTGTGGGTATAAGGAGCATACTTTTTCTACCCTTAATTTTGAAATTACTCCAAAAGGATCATAGGACCATGTACGACTGAACTTGAAATTCATTTTCTTTAAAATGACATCTGCATCTTGTCCTGTTGATATTGCATTGTATATGAAGTGGCCAACTTGAGTCTTTATCTTGAACTATGACTTCTTCTTTGCAACCAAAAAATGTATTTGGTCTATGTTGATGATTTACCTAATATACTCCAAGGAAAATATGGGAATTGGCACAAACTTGGGGAGTTTGTATGGGGGTAACTCGCACCCATACACTCTGATCTCTGTGTAACTTTGGTATAAATACCAATCCCCTCTCTTAGTTTGGTCACTTAAGTGCATTATTCTCTTGATTTATGGGTGTATTCTTGGTTCTGCATTGTTGTTTAATAAACTAGTAGCCACATGTAAAAATTGATCTACAAAGTCACTGAATGTGTATTCAGTGTTGTTCTTTCTGACCAGGGAGGTCCAGTGAATAACTGATTGAGAGTTTCCTTGGTTTTCTAATTTCTGTAGATGGAAAGAAAACCTGTCTTATTGATAGTAGAGAAATAAATATACTAATCCAGAAGCATATTTAAATACTCCTTCAGTTGAAAACTTTATGAGCTGTTCATGGATGGCTTCGACTAAAACTCATTGTAACAAAAGAAGATAGGGGGTTTTTCACTTGCAGAAAAAATAGAAAGAAAGGCTAAAATAATTTGATCGACCCATTGGTCAGAGTGGTAACATAATAAACATGAAACCATGGGTATTATTTTCTTGGTCATCTCAGGGAACATAGAGGAGGGATAAGGAGGGTTTGTTTTGGTTAATTAAGAATTTTCCGGTAAGAAAGTCTCAAATATTTTGGCCCTCTCGGGGAAGTCAAGTTTTTTGTATATTTCCATGAGACAATTTGGGTGAAAAGGTTGCATGGAATCAGAGGTATGGACTTGGAGCATTTTTGAGATTGAAACACGATTTATGGGAAAGAGAAATTTGCCATTGTGGGCCATAATTGCCCTATGAATTAGAATGTATCTGAATTGACACCTGGTTATAAACTCAGGGAAATAATAGGTTTAGTGAAAAATGAATTGGGGCAGGAATGAGCCCCACAATCCCAATTCATCACTGAGGTTGAGATATTTTTATTTGAGCCAATTGTGGAGTTCGTAGAGATTGAACTCACAATTGGTCTCTGTGACTTGGTATAATTGGTTGACCAGAGGTTGGTGGTCTAAATCAATGGTTCGAGGAATCATGGGGTTTTATTTAGGTGTGGATTTCTTATTTGAATAAATAATTCAAAGGAATGGATTTGATTGTAATTACCTAGTGATTTGTCATTTGAATAGCTGGATGAGGAGTTGGACATGATCCTAGTTGCATGGCAGCTATTCTGCTCTATGAGAGAGTTAGAGTGTTTGACAGAGTAGAATTTTCAGTGAATAGGGGTTCGGTAATTTGATATACAGGGTTTTTATATTTTACTATGAGCACCATTGTCAAATTTCCATTACCATGGAGCGGGGGGGAGGAAAATTAGATGAGAAGTGGATAACCATAACAAAAATATGGAGCGAGGGGAAAAAATGATTGTCGAACGGTAAATTTATAATGGGAAAGGAGGGAGGGACACTTGGTGCTCAGGTATATGGGAAATTTTTTGATACGTTGTGATGGAGGAGTGGAGCGGCAGGGCAGGGTCTACGTCGGGTGGTCAAGCAGTAAGTGGAGGCAAATTAGGGGGGAGCTCGGAGGGGGTAGCAGTGGTAAAGGGTTTTAGGAAGGGGGGTGCAGAGTGGATGAGGGGGGAACATGTAGCAAAGGCAATATTTAGGGGACTGTCGCCTCAGACCCCCCTTGTTGGATAACCATCGGACGGGCTTGGGGGGCGCATAGTGGTGTGTCTGCCGTTGATATGGGTGGGCTAGATCATGACCATTGAAACTTATGAAATATTTAATATAAGATGACAAATTGTCATTTCGCATACTTTATTACATCAAATTAATCACGATTAAACTAATTAATCACACTTAAATCAAGAAACCCAAAAACTCACTTTATTATGTGACTAATCGTGCTTAAATGGTGCGATTAGTCTAATTAAACTTTCTAATTTTTCTCTAATGCTACACTTAGAATAGCGAGCCTTATTTTTTTAATTTTTCTAAAACAACAATTTTTATTTATTTAAATGGCATTTAAACTAGCTCACTTATTTGGGGGCTTTTCATCATATTTTTTTTTTCTTTCACAAATCTATGTTTTTTATCCCCTTTTTCTTTCTAATTTTCTTCTCTTTTTTCTATTTTTATTTTCTTGGAAATAATTTGAAAAATGAAATATTATTTACAACATCTTTAGACAAATCAACACATATTTATAAATTTATCATATAAAATATATGACAGTGGCTCCAATGGAGATGGCATCATCCTTGTGAGGTGCCAAGAACACCATAGACTAGTAGTCTGATCCATTGGGGATATTGTCTCTATTATGCAGCTAAATTTATTCACTGTTGTTATTATAAATATGGCAGCAACTCATCATAAAATTAGGGCCTTCTCTTTGGAATTCAATCAGTGATGTTAGCCACCCACACTTTGTAGTAGAAAAATAAAATGATATTGACAATGATCTGAATGAAAAAGCTATCTATTATTGAGAAAAATAATGTTTGAGGAGTATTCCATTGACAGGTCCACTTGGTAGTTCTTATTTGGTTAAGTCCTTAAAAAAGAATGCATTGTTTCCTTGGTAGGCTTCAATTTGGAAGGGTCCTTTCTATATACTTTCAAATTTACCATGCTTCCCTTTGTCTTCATTTCTGGCATCCCACTTCAAAACAAGATCATTTAATTTAAAATAATCTATTTTGGTCCTTTTGTCATATGTATTCTTGATCTTTCCCTGAATTACTTGAGTTTTGTTGTAGACCTCCTCCCTAGATTTTGCAACTGTATGGTTTGATTTATCATTCTGTGTAAGTCATTTTCCTCTACTTGTGATTCTTGAAACATTTTTAGCACATATATTCCTAAGGCAGTAAGAAAAATTGTATCCACTCCATATACCAATTGGAAAGGAGACATTCCAATAGATTTCTTTGTGCTAATTCAGTCAACTCATAGGGCATTAATCAACCTCTTATGACAAGAATTTTTATTTCTTGCAATAGCTTCTTTATGATGTTGAATAAACTATTGTTAGAAGACTCAACTAACCCATTACATTGTGGATAATAAGCAATAGAGTGTCCTAATTTCATGTTGTATTTGTGACAAAATTCAACCATTCTTTTTTATTTGAAAGCTGGAACATTGTCAGTAATAATCTATTTGGACAGCCAAACCTAGAAAGAATATTACCTTCTAAAAATTGAATGATTACAGTGTTTGTAGCTTGTCTAGTTGGAATAGACTCAATCCACTTGGTGAAGTAGTCAGTGGCTGTCAAAATCCATTTATGTTGAGCTGGAGAGCTTGGATGGATTTCTCCAATAAAATCCAAACCCCATCGTTGGAAAGGAGCCTCAACTGAAATTGGTTTCAATTGCAAGGGTAAAAGTTTTCTCTTGTCTTCAAATATTTGGCACTGATGGCATGTGGTAACTTACTTTTGAACATATTTAAACAGGGTAGGCCAGTGAAACCAACCCTTAGGATTTTTTTGGTTGTGGTTTTCCAATATAAATGTTCTCCACAGTCACCTTGATGAAATTCCTGAACAAATTTGTTTGCTTCATCCTTCAGTAAACAATTTAGAAAAACACCTCTAACATCTTTCCAATACACATTCTGATCTAGAATGAAATTTTTCATAGCTTTTAACTTGAGAAATCTAGCTTTTGTCTTAGTTAAACTAGGAGGAGCTTGTAAATTCTGTAATACAAAAGTAATATCTGCATACCAAGGAGAGGTAGCAAATTCTTCTGATACTTGTGGAGTTGCATGCTCTTCCTGTTCATCAAGTTCAGCTATAAAGTTTATGTCTAGTGTGTGGAAATTGGACTTAACCATTAGTTTTTCCAATCCTTGCCCTTTGATGAGCTTAGTGGGTCTTATCTAAACTAGAATAATTGCTATCCATTTGCCTCTTTTTCCATCTGGATCAATTTGTGTAAGGATATCTTTTACCACAGTGTTTGAGACAAATGCAATGATATAGGAATGTAGAATGTAAACTCTGAAATATTTGATTGATTTCATTAAAGCAAAGACTTGGTTTTCCATGATATTGTATTTTAATGAGGCACCCCTCAAAGCTTTGTTGAATAAAGCAATGGGTTGTTCATATCCTTCATTGTTTTTCTACAATAAAATTGCTACAATGATGTGTTCATATGCAAAAGAAAAAATCATGAAATCATTTGTAAAGTTAGGGCTACTTAAGGTAGGAGCTCATGTCAATGCATGTTTTACTTCATTAAGTGATTTTTCTGCTTCTAGGTTCCATCTTACTTGAATGTCCTTTCTCGACACGTTAGTTATGGCCCTTAGAAGTTCAGGTAAATTAGGTATAAATCTCCTTATGAAATTTATCCTTCCAATGAAAGATTGCAGTTCGTTTTTGTTTCTTGCAGGATCCATTTTCATAATTGTTTCAATTCTAGTGGGGCCAATTTTAATACCATCTTTTGAAATTACATGACCTATCAATTTTCCTTCTTCTAAACAAACAAATATTTCTTTGGATTCAAAGATATGCCATATTATCAATATCTTTCAAAACCAATTTTCAAATGATGTAAATGATCCTCCTTCACTTTGGAGAAAACAATTATGTCATCTAAGTATATCACAATGAATCTGTCTCTTTAATCTGCAAAATCTATATCCATTGCTCTTTGGAAAGTAGCCCATGCATTCATTAATCCAAAATTCATTTTGACATACATAAAATTTCCCCAAGGTGTTGTAAAAATTGTCTTATTTTAGTCATCAAGATGTACTAAAATTTGGCCATAACCGGAAAAACCATCCAACACTATGATTCTGCTTGATCCAACTACCCTCTGAAGTACATGATCCATCTTTGGTAAGGGGTAGTTATATTTAAGAGAGACTTTATTGAGGTTTCTAAAATCAACACATAACCTTACCTCACTATATTTTTTCCTTACAGGTACCTGATTTGACACCCATTTGGAAAATATGAGTGGTACTATAATGTTTGCATCAAACTATTTTTTAACCTCTTTCTCTCTCAAAGGAAGTAGAACAGGACTAACTCTCCTCAATTTTTGTTTAAATGGTTTTTGATCTTCTTTGATGGGTATGGTATGTTGAATTATGGATTTGTCATAAACCTTTAAACCTTGATATCCCATTGCAAAGACATTTATATATTGTTTAAAAAAAATCTATGTATCTTTGTTTTTCTTTAGGAGGTAATGATTTGGAGAGCTTAACAATTTTAGGATTTTCTTGAGTTCTAAAATTGCAATCCTCTACTTCAGATCCAGTTGGTTGAATTGAAGGTTTCTTTGCTACATCATTAAAATCAAACAATTCATGAAGCGATACAATACCCCTTGGAATTGTATTATTCTTTAATTTCAATATTTCATATTCTTCAAAATTTTCATCAGTTTGATTGAAAATATTTCCCTCTTCATCTTCTTCACTGTCTTGTCCTATGTCAATGTTTAGATTTTCAAAGTCCCCTTTTAGTTGCAGGAAATTGTTAATTTATTTATCATTATCAAAAACTTGCCAGTATATGATATTATCAGGGATAGCAGGCCTATGTTTGACATCAATTTCTAATTTTCTACTTTCTCTAAAAGGAATTTTGCAAGTCCTTGCTGATCTAAATGGAATGTATTAGTTTTTTTGTGCTAAGTATCCAAACATTAATTAAATTATGTGCATAAAGTTCTTTGAAGTTTGTAGGTGAAACAAATGGTTTTAACTTAGTTAAACATATTTCTGTGTGAGGTTAAAGCATGTAAATTATCATGTATAACACTATGCAGCAGTAAATAGTAGAGAATAAAGCATCACATATGACAATGCTCAACAAATTGATGAAGCAGT
Source organism: Pinus albicaulis (assembly GCA_034641835.2). Lineage (NCBI taxonomy): Eukaryota > Viridiplantae > Streptophyta > Pinopsida > Pinales > Pinaceae > Pinus > Pinus albicaulis. The sequence continues at coordinate 1,338,778,327 of CM076581.1, read as the reverse complement.
TCACCCCTCCTGGGCTACATCTGCTGGTCCAGCTCCCAATGTCATGTCCCTCATATCTTATTTCTAAAAAATGGTAAGTACATGTGATAAAAAGCCTCAAATGGCTATTATTTCTATAAAAACAACTTCAAAATGCTTTAATTAGTCAGGAATGACTATTCATATGTAGAAAACACAGAATGGATGCTCAATACACTGAAAACACGCTAGTGGCCCTGGTGGCTCCTTGACCTCTCCTGAAGTAAAACCTACATAAGATGAATTTTGATGGCTTTGAAACCTCTGCCAATGTGTTCACAATGTTGAGAATACCCCAAATTTACTATTCATTCATCAAAATTGGTCGAATATCCAAGGATTCATGCCCAAAACAAAAAACTACCCAATGTCCCTTAAAAAACTCCACTAATTGTGGAGAACTTGAGTTAAGTTAGATTTTGTGGTTTCCGCCAGTTTTGGTGGGCGCGCTCCAGAATTGGCGGGCAGTGAACAATAAAATTTATTGTGAGGAGGTGGGCATGTGACTGGAATCTCCGCTAACCATTTGTAATAACCTCTGCCGAAACCGTTGGAACCTAACCATGACATTAAACACCCCGAAAATTGTGCACATGTGCACATCCGCCTATTAACCGCCATTTGTTGTCCACCAGTTGTATAAGGTCAAGGTCATGGTCATGTGTGAGTGGTCATATGGTATGGGGGGTTGGCCCTTAGGGGCTGGCTTCCCTAATCCTCGCTTCTTAAAATGTGAACATTCAAATAAGCGTTGAGCCCTTAGGGGTTAAGAACGAACGGTAGCCCGAGTGCTCGGGCGCTGCGCTGGCAGGTGAAGGGTCCCGCGTTCGAACCTCCAAACTCCCAAAATTTTAACATAGCGTTTAAATGAACACCGGCCTGGGGCCACGTGGCAGCCTCTGGGAAGGCCACATGGCACTTGTTGATAGGCCCAAAAACCATAATATAAAAAATATTTTTTTCAAATTTTTTTTAAAATTTTTTTTTTTTACAAAGTCAAACTAAGTCAAACTGTCATTTTTTTGAGTGTATTGGAACTTTCAAACCTTCATAACTTCTGCATATGATCTCTGTTTTGTGAACCATTTGTGGCACCAGAATTGCAGCAACGAGAACTTTCCGGTTGCTCAGGTTGCAAAACACTTTTGAGCACTTTCATTTTTGAGCATTTTTGAACAATGGATATGATATCTTGATCACACCTCCCAACTGGGAAGATTTTGGACCCCAAAATATCTCTGGACTACTGAACATGAAGATGAGGAGACTGTGTCCCCACTCTTCCAATCTTAATCCACTGAAATTTCCCTGATTTCATTAATTGGATCTTTTCATGAAACGACAAATTTTTCCTTGATTCCATTGACCAACCGTTGCTGACTTTGACATTGTCATGTTGCACATTTTCGATACTTGCAGAACAACAAATTAACTTTGCAGTAAACATATTGTTTCTACATTGGTCTATAATCAAAGGAAACTTATAATTACTCTCACCTTGCATCTTGTCCTTATGTCGATGTTTTGTTGAATTTGCTTTGAACTTGTGTCGATTCCTGACCAAATTTCCTCGCCATTGTACCATGCCTTTCTGAAACCAGCAATGATCATTGTTGAATCTTGTGCCTTCTTTGTCAAGTTGCTTTTCCCTCTCTTGTACCTTTGCAACTTCTTCCACTCACACTTTGTTTTGAGCACCGTTCGACACCAAAGACGATTGCTGCAACTGCTTGTCATCTTCTTTCAAAGACAACGCGCTTTCAAACTGAAACAAGTCATTACATATATCAGCATTTACATGAAAAGGATTATGTAAAACTTCTTTTTTCTTAATCATCATCAATGCCAAGTTTTGGCTTGCGTTGACGAGCCTCTTCATTGCCCTGCATTAACTAAAGAAGAGTCTAGTTTTTTGCGATGTGCTCTAACAATAAACTCCTTGCCAACTTTGAATAGATGATACTTGTTCTCATGGTGATGAAATATAACTTTCAAGTCATACAAGTAAGGAATGCCCAACACGATACTTGTTATACCAAGCTGAACAACATCTAATTCAACCGTGTCAATGAAATGTGCAGTTATTGCAAAGCGCAACATGCACTTCTTTGAAACCTGTAAATTTGCATCCTTACAAATCCAACCAAGTGGATATGGTTTCGAATGTGGAATGGCCTTAAGATTTAGTTTCTTGAATAAGTCTTCAGAAATAAGGTTCTCTTGCAATCCACTGTCAAACAATGTGTCAACCTTGGTATGTTTGGAAATGACCCTCACATGAAACAGTTCAATTCTCTTTTCTTCGCTTGGAGCTTCTATGTGACAGTTAGAAATACTAGAATTGGGTTTATTTTAATTCTCTTTCCCCTTCAAGTTCTTTAGTCCCATATCTATGATTTATGTTTCATCTCCTGAATCTGACCCTAGGTCTTGTTTAGCTATTGCAACTGTCTTGTCTTTCTCCTTGGCTTTAAAACTTTATGGTTTCAACTCTGGATGAAGTTTCCAACAATGGTCCTAATCATGGCTTGTTTTAGAACAATGTTTGCAAAAGAATTTTCCCTTCTCTTTTCTAGTATTTGCATATATCTTTTTCTACCATTTGCCTTTAAACTCACTTTCCTCATTCCCATCTAAGTTTTATTTTTGCCTTGCCTATAAATGTGTGGCTTGAACACAAACCTAATCTAGGCTTGTAGGGTTAAACGTGAGAATGGAACGTCTTAGGTCAGTATGTAAACCTCCTATATACTTGAGAAAAGTGTCTTGGCTATGAAGATCTACTCCTAGTAAAAGAGATCTTCTTCTAAATTCTTGGGTATACACTTGAACATTTTGTCCTTTCAATTGTTTAAAATTTTGCAGGTCCATTATGGCTTCCTTCATGTGAGCTAAGGGATAAAACTGTTGTTTTATTGCAGAAACGAAATCAGTCCATGATAAGATAATCTTACCATATTTCTTGATCTCCTCCTTTGTCTTGGCTTCCCACCAAAAAAGAGTTGCACCTTCCATTCTCAATGAAGATAATTTGATTTTGGTTTCGTCATCATGAAAATTTTGAATTCTCAAATAGACCTCTAATTGCCTAATCCAATTATCTAGCTTTTCGCATTAACTTCACCATCAAACTTGGAAATTCAAACTTAACATCAAGTTTTAGAAAAGGACTTTTACCAAAGTTCTTTGACTTGTATGGATGATGTACTGAAGATGAAGTAGAGGATGATGAAGATGAAGATGAGGGTCATGATGATGACTTTCCACTATCTCCATTTCCTCCGTTACCCTTCTTGGATTTATCTTCATCATTATGGCCTCTCGACGATCCTTATCCTTCCTTGTGAAGTCTGGATACTTCTCCTTCTATTATTTCATTTCTTTCTTGATAAAGGACTCTCACCATTTTAGTCAAGTCAATAAATGCTTTTCTGAACACTCTTTCTTCCTCCTTGGGATCAACTTCTTCATGGATTTCTCCTTCCCTTGAATTCATGCTTATGGCTTCTTCTGCTTCTCTCTGAGGTGAAATTGAAGGTGGATATAATGGCACTCTTGCCCTCCTTGGCTGAGCATTACTTTGAGCTTTCACCAATTTACCTTATCCTCTCTTAAGCTTCAGCCTAGTAAGCATTAAAACTCTGCAATTGGTTGAGCATTACTTTGAGCTTTCACCAATTGACCTTCTCCTCTCTTAAGCTTCAGCCTAGTAAGCATTAAAGCTCTGCAAACTGTTAAACAAATATTTGCACAAAGGATTAAACAGAGAAAATACTATAGCTCAACCTAATGCTCAACCTGAGCTCTGATACCAAATTGATCTAAATGGAATGTATTAGTTTTTCTGTGCTAAGTAGCCAAACAGTAATTAAATTGTGTGCATAAGGTTCTCTGAAGTTTACAGGTGAAATAAATGGTTTTAAATTAGTTAAACAAATTTCTGTGTGAGGTTAAAGCATGTAAATTATGTTGTATAATGCTATGTACTAGTAAATAATAGAGAATAAAGCATCACATATGACAATTCTCAGGAAATTGATGAAGCAGTTCACCCCTCTTGGGCTACATCTTCTAGTCCAGCTCCCAATGGCATGTACCTCATATCTTATTACTCAAAAATGGTAAATACATGTGATAAAAAGCCTCAAATGGATGTAATCTCTATAACAACAGCTTCAAAATGCTTGAATTATTCAGGAATGACTATTCATATGTAGAAAAAAGAGAATGGATACACTGAAAAAAATCTAGTGGCCCTGGTGGCTCCTTGACCTCTCCCGAAGAAAAACCTACACAATATGACCTCTGATGGATCTGAAACCTCTACCAATGTGTTCAGAATGTCGAGAATACCCAAAATTTACTATTCATTCATCAAAATTGGTTGAATATCCAAGGAGTTATGGCCAAAACAAAAAACTGCCCAATGTCCCTTAAAAAACCCCACAAATTGTGGAGAACTTGAGTTAACTTAAGTTAGATTTAGTGGTTTCTGCCAGTTTTGGTCAACGCACTCCAGAATTGGCGGCTAGGTAACAATAAAATTTATTTTGAGGAGGTGGGCATGTGACTGGAATCTCCACTAACTGTTTGAAATAACCTCTGCTGAAATCGTTGGAACCTAACCATGACATTAAACACCCCGAAAACTTTGCACATGTGCACGTCCACCAATTAACCACCATTTTTTGTCCGCCAATTGTATAAGGTCAAGCTCATGGTCGTGTGCAAGTGGTCATATGGTATGGGGGGCTAGCCCTTAGGGGCTGGCCTCCCCAACCCCTGCCGCTTAAAACGTGAACGTTCAAATAAGCATTGAGCCCTTAGGGGTTAAGAATGAACGGTAGCCCAAGTGGTCGGGCGCTGCACTGGTGGGCGGGAGGTCCCGCGTTCGAACCTCCAAACTCCCAAAATTTTAACTTGGCGTTTAAATGACCACTGTCATAAGGCCACGTGGCAGCCTCTGGGAAGGCCACGTGGCGCCCGTTGATAGGCCCATAAACCATAATACAAAAAAATATATTTTTTCAAATATATTTATTTATTTTTTGACAAAGTCAAACTGAGTCAAAGTGTCATTTTTTGGAGTTTACTGGGACTTTCAAACCTTCATAACTTCTGCATATGACCTCTGTTTTGCGAACCGTCCACAGCGCTAGAATAGCAACGACGAGACCTTTCCGGTTGCTCAGGTTTCAAACACTTTTGAGAACTTTCATTTTTGAGAATTTTTGAACAATCGATATGATCTCCTGATCTCTTGCAGAAGTAGTTGGTGCATAATCAAAAATATTTTGATATCTAGGAATTAATGATAGATGATATTCTGGAAAGCACTACAAAAAATCTAAAACAAAATTCCTATAGTCTCTCATTTTAGGATGTTTAGCTGAGTATTCATGTTTGATTTGTTTTAAGATTAATTCAAAATCTCCATGAATTGAAATCTTCTTTGCTCCCATTTGTTTTAATTTTTTTAGTCATGATAGTAAAGATTCATACTCAGCTACATTATTTGTGCATTCAAAATTTCGTTTATAGGAATATTTATTTCTTGTACCTGATTGCATATTAGAGATCCATACTCCAATACAAGCTCCTTCTTTACTCATTGGCCCATCAAAATCCATGTTCCATAACCCATATGTTTTACTTGTTCTTCAGTTTCTATTTGTTATTTTTTAACGTATTTCTCTTATGGTTTGATTTCTATAACTTGATCCTCTATTTCCAAACAAATATCATTACGCAGAATGAAAGAATCCATGTTTGAATGCATAGAGTAGACATGATAATTTTTGTGTTTGTCCTGGCTACTGACCATATATTTCATTAATATTTCCCTCTACAGTCTTCTTTGTTGACCAAAAACAAGAAATGTTGTATATGTCATGTTCAGTTGTAATGTACCCTGTAATTTTTCTCCCCATGACCTTGACGAGAGCATGCCATACTTAGGAGGAATATCAGCCACAAAAATGTCCACGAGTAAACTTTTGGCTAGGATTTGAATGAGAGTGACATATAAATCTTTGATTAATCCCAAGCATTTTACTCTATTCGAATCAAAGGAGTAAAGGTATTTATAAGGTCTTGTTATGTCTAAACCCATTTTTTCCATGATTTCTTTTGGCATAAGGTTGTGTGAAGCACCCGAATCTAACATGGCATTATGTAGAATAAAATCATGGATGTTTAGACTAACATAAAATGGAGGAACACTACGATCTTGTGGAATACCATCTACTTCAGGTCCGAATAGTAACTTGGGTTGATCATCAGTTACATTAACATTATCAGTTCCTTCCTCAATTTGTAGTTCCTTTACAACTTGACTTCTATAGATATCCTTTTTCCCTAATTCAAGCAACAGAACTCGCATTTTGACCTTTGAGAGTTCCTTTTCAATGTTAAAAGAGGTTTGAGACCTTTCCACTTCCTTAATAGTTAGTTCTTGCTTTTTAGGAGTTTCTTTCTGAGGTGTTTCTTTTTGTGAGGTTTCTTTCTAAGTGAATTCCTTTGTTTGAATAGTAGAAGGTGTGTCAGTGGATGGCTTTTTTGGAGGGTTTGTTGCTTCCATTTTTCTTATTAGGTTGTATTGTTTATGTACTTCCATAATAGAATTTTTTTATCCTTGTTGATAATCTGGTGACTTTACAAGATTATCCTCTGGTAATGAAGTTTGAAACAGGTCTTGTTCTTCTTTTGTAAGAAAAACAAGGTCTGTTTCACCTTCCCAAAAAATATTTATTTGATCTTCTTCTAATTCTTGCATAGTTTTTAATTCTACTTCAACAAAATTTTGTTGGAAAGGGGTTCTGATTTGCTGATCACCTTGACCTCTTTGTTCTCTATTTAATCTGAGGTTGTGTTCTTCTAAAATTTGGATTTATAATTTGAGGTCCCCCTTGAGGTTCCCTAGGAGGTGTTCTATCTGCCATAGTCATTCTCTCCATCATTTTTTCCATAGTTTTAATTAGACTATCTAGTTTTAATTATGATGAAGAAGAAGGTTCTTCTTTTATGGCGACCCTTCTTTCGGTTATCATCTTAGGTCTTTTGGCTCATAAATTAGCCTCTACACTAACAACATTACTTTGCATCTCTTCAAGTGTGATTGGGTTTCGTTTTGTTTACTGATAAGCCATATTAGCATCAAATCCTTCTGGAAAATGGATTAAGGCCAATCTAGGTGGGGGTTTTATTGCAGCCGGGATAGATTTATAAACATTGTTAAATCTAGTGCAGTAATCCTAGATATTTTCATTTGGTACCCTTCTTAAATCTTCATATTTTGCAAGAATTTGAAGGGGGTTCTTCTTAAATTCCCATCTAGTAAGAGAAATTTGATGGAACTGTTGCGAATCCACAATACTTCCAACTAGTAAGGTTTTATACCATTTATTTACTTCTACCATTAAAATTTGTGCAAACAACCTCATTTTCACATCATCATAATCTACTTCTTTTAGACCAAAGAAGTCATTTATCCTATCAATGTGTTGTTAAGCTGTTATAGGGCTCGTACCATCAAATTGTGGTATTCTCTATGCATAGTTTTGTGGCATGTGATGTAATGGGGCTTGTAATTCCAAAGCAACATATCATCCTGCCATGACTAGAACATGTGTTGTGGATGATGCTATAGTAATGGTTGATGAAGGAGGTGGAAGGGTTGTAGAAGAAGATGGGGATGTTGTAGTATATATGATTGGAAATTTAGGAATGAGAGTTGAATCCGAAAGAGGGGTAGATGAAAATGGAGTAGTAGATGATGGTGGAATAAATGTAGGAATTCACAATGAAGAAGGGGTAATAACAGAAGAGTGTTGATCAACACCTTTAATTGTCCTATTTAATTTTCTAACCAGATCTTCAAGTTTTTCAAACTGCTCTATAATATCTTTTTCATATTGTGAAGCATGTGTCTTTTTGATTTTACGAAAAGGTTTCAATTGAGCTTCATTCAAAACAGTTTCAGGTGTAAAACTCCGTGATTTAGATATGAAAAGACTATTCTCAAACTATAAGTAAAAATCAATATGTTCAATTGTTACAAGGCTTTCCAGCAGAGAGTTTGTTCTTGATAAGGATCTACTACTAGCTTGACTTTCTGTGGCATTCCTCTTCCTTATAAACTTTTGAGGATCTTCAACATTTTTAAGAGGATTAGGATCTAGATTAGATCTGGTATATGTCCTTTTGGGAGCCATATCTACAATAGTGTATTTACAAATTCAAAATATCTACAAATTTTAAGTGGAGAACAACCTTAATAAGATCTATTTATTAGCCACACACTTTGAAATAACTTTAAGCATAAAAATAAATATTACTAGGGAATATTTTATTTTAAATCTGATGTATTCGAGTTCTCCCTAGTAGGGAAGCCACTATGTTATCACTCCGTAATTTCCCAAGGCTATAAAAGAAACCTAAAGGTAACCACAAAAACCACTTGTAAAGTTGGGATATAGCCCTTCCAGCTTCAGAGAGGGATCTGATCCAAATTTATGTAGGAACGTAACATAATACAGATATAATCATAAATACAAAGATGCAGTAGAAATAACACTTCATTTCATTAATATCAAAGAACTAAAATTCGCTTACAGACAAAATGGAAATAAAGTAGCTAGGGCACTGGTAGCTTATCTCTGAGAAGATATGTGGTGGCTACATGCCTCTAAACTATGTTGCAATGAGGCTAGAGGGCATATTTATTATTTAGAAACAATGGAAAACCCTAAACATCAAAAATCCTAACCTAGGAGATGAAACGCCAAAACTATGGGCTCCGTTTGGGTAAATTGGTGTTTCAACTTCCCAGGGATGTAACTTTGGCATACGATCTCTGTTTGACGCGCACCATTCCTTGTTATAAATATCTATCTGAGGAATACAAATTTTCATGTGAGAAACATCGATCTAAAGACCCATGTTGCTCCTGATTTTCCCAAAAAACGTCGTTTAGGGCCTCAAAATGGCTCCAGAATTTCAGGACCCAAAAAAATGCTAAAAATAGTAAGTTGTGCCGAAACTAAAAAGCTGGAAGAGACAATGGTGGGGCCCCAAGTGGAATAGGTGGGTGGCCACCAATAGCCACCTAGATCATTCCTCCCACCTTAAAAAGAAATGGTCTCCATTGTGTTGAGTTCCTCCATGAGATGATGAAACTTCTGCTAAACTTGGTTCCTGGTGAACCACTTGCCTTGGTGCAGGAATTGGCCAACTTTGACGACCCGATACAGTTGGATCTTCTGTTGGCGAGTGTTCTTGAGTTACATGTCTATGATACAATATGTGGTGGCCTGTTCCATGCAGTCTGGGTTTAACTCTGTTGGTGTGAGTTGTTCTGCAATATTAGAGGTGTCCAGTAGAGGTGGAAAGTAGGGACGAAGGCTGTCCACATTGAATACTGGGTGCAGAACAAGGAATGGTGGAATACTGAGCTCGAATGCATTGTTCCCTACAACCTTGGTGATGGTATACGACCCTATTGGAGTAGGCGAAGCTTGCGGTGGGGTCCAGTGAGACGCTCCTTTGGCAAATGTAGCCACACTTTGTCACCCACCTGGAAGTTGTGTGGCACCCGATGTTGATCATGCTATTTATTGTACTTTGCATTGGCTCTGTTTAATATTTCATGAACCTGTAGGCAGATGTGCTGAATGCACTCGATGAAGCTGTTCACTTTGTCAGCTTCAGACTGGACATGAGCTGAATCGGCCTGAGTAGCCGCAAATGGCATGTTACGTCAATGGGACATAGTGGTTGGAATCCCAAGGCCACCTGAAAGGGGTTGTGGCCAGTTGAGTTGTGGAGAGCCCAATTATAATTGTGTTGTACATAGGGGAGGCTCTCATCCCATGTGTGTGGATGCTTTTAATTGCACATGTGCAGAATGTGTACAATGATCCTATTGACGACCTCTGTCTGGCCATCAGTTTGGGGATGGAAAGCTGTGGAATTGGTGACCTTGGTGTCTAACATTGACCAGAGGCTGGACCAAAATGTGTTGAGGAACCTGCTGTCCCAGTCTGAGATGATAGACTGTAGGATCCCAAAGTGCACCCACACTCGTTGAAATAAGAGTTTAGCAGTGGTTTCTGCTGTGATATTCTTCTTACAGGCCGCAATAATGGCCATCTTCGAGAATCTGTCGACGACCACGAAAACACAGTCGTTTTCATGCTTATTAAAAGGAAGGCCTGACATGTAATCCATGGAGATGGATTCCCAAGGTCAACTAGGGATAGGTATAAGAGTATAGAGGCCTTGCTTCTTGATGGTCGGTTTGCCAATGGCACAAGTTGTGCAAGATTTGATCTTGTTGAAGGTTCAACCAATAGAAATACTTCTGCAGTACTGCCACTGTTTTCTCGACCCCGAAATTCCCAGCAACTCGACTGTAGTGTGCTTCCCATATCATCTTGGCACACTCGCTTGAAGGAACCCAAAGGTGTCCCGTGTTACTTAACATTGCATCTTGGAGGTGAAAATTTGGAACTTGCGTACCCCCTAAGAGTGCCTTGTATGTGTGGTCAAATTCTGGATTGCTCTTATAAAGAAGCAGCCAATCAGAAGTCTCACGCCTACAAGAGTTGAGAACAGTGGTTGGTGCCACGATCGGTGGTCAGCTAAGGCAATCTGACCCATTATTGGTGCTACCCTTCATGTACTTGGTGTTAAAATGAAATTGTTGCAGATATGTGGACCACTTTTGATGGCGATCGTTCTGGAACTTCCCTTGTGTTTGTATGAACTACAGGGGTCGGTGGTCTATGTGGATGATTGTTTCCTTCCCCAAAATAGAATGCTTCCATTGTTGACAAGCGTGCATAATGGTATACATTTCTTTGTCATAAGTGGGATACTTGCGGATTGTATCAGACAATGTCTGATTGTGATATGCCACTGGATGCCCCTGTTGAGTAAGAACTGCCCCAATAGCATAGTCAAAGGCACTTGTCTCAATCTCAAATGGTTGATGCAAGTCTGGTAATGTGAGCATTGGGGCAGAACAAAGGCGATGTTTCAATTCTACGAATTCCTTTTTTTGAGATTCTGACTAAAATAATTTTGCTTTCGCTCCTCCCTTGGTGACTTGACTCAAGGGCCAAGTGATATGAGAGAATCCCAACACAAAAATGTGGTGGAAATTAGCAAGACCTAGAAAGCTGCTAAGCTCTGTTATAGTGGTTGGGGCTGGCCAATCCCGAATGACTTGGATCTTGTTTGGATCCACATGCACCCCCATTTCATCAATAATGTGTCCCAGATATTGAACCTAGGTCATGCCAAAAGTGCACTTCTCAAAATTGGCTCACAACTTGTGTTGCTGCAGTGTTTGGAATAATTTTTTGATGTGGTGGAGGTGCTCTTCCCAAGTATGGCTAAAGATCAGAATGCCATCCAAGTACACCACTACAAATAAGTTGGTGAAAGGCCACAAGATGTCGTCCATTAACCTCATGAAGGTTGCGGGAGCATTCGTCAACCCGAAAGGCATGACCAACCATTCGAAAAGGCCCTCCTTGGCTTTGAAGGTAGTCTTCCACACATAAGAGGGTTCGATTGGTGCTTGGTGATACCCAGACTTCAAGTCGATCTTGCTGAAATATTTCGCCCCTTTGAGTTGGTCTAGAAGGTCATTAATTTGTGGGATCGGGTATCTATTCCAGATAGTGATCTTGTTTAGCACCCGATGGTCAATACAAAGTCTCCAAGTCCCATTCGTCTTCTGTACCAACACGATTGGGCTCCCACAGGGAATGAACTCGGCCGTATGTGACCTTTCTGCATCACCTCCTGAAACTGCCTCTCTATTTCATCGTTCTCCAGAATAGAGTGTCGATAAATCGGCTATTGGGTAGCGGTGCACCTTAGGTCAAGTCAATGAGGTGCTTGACTTGACAGTGTAGAGGCACCCCTGTGGGTGAGGTGAAGATGTCCCCATACACCTCCACAACCTTGTCCATTTGTTGTTGTCGTGTAGAGGATCCCTGTTTGGAGTTTGTGGCCACAGTCTTCTTCTTTCCTTGGGGGCGGATCATTAGGAAAACAAATTTCCTGGTTTTGGAAATGAGCTTACTGCATTGTTTTGCAGTAACCAAAGAGATAGCGGCAGGCGGTGGTACCTCTGGTATCATGTAAAACTTATTTCCCAAAGTAAAAATAATAGCGGGAGGCTGGGACTCATACACAACATGTCCCTTCCACAAGTATGGTTGGTATAATAATACATCACAAACATAAATAGGAGCAATTTCACATAATACCTCATCCATGAAGGGCTTGATGCTATAGGGAAGGCGACATTGCTGGCTGACGCAGAGATCCCGTCCTTGTTGAAGCCATACGATGGTGTATGGCTGTGGGTGTGATGTGGTCGGAAAGCCCAACCGCTTCTTGACATCTTCTTAAATGAGGTTCTTTTGGCTCCCATTGTCAATAATGAACTATAGCGGGGAACCCTTTTCTCACATCTGGGAGTGGAAGAGACACTCCTCCTTGTTATAGCATCATTTCTCACCTTGACATGATTCATGATTGCTTTATGGCTTTTGGGCACTCATTCCTACAGACTTGGATAAATTCACGTAAAAACAGTGTAAAATCCCCCATACGCGACTATGCCCGTACTTTTCCACGTGTATACGTGAGTCCAGCTAGACTTTTCCGCGTATGCCATTAAAATGATTAAAAAATATATAAAACCTCACTTGCCATTGTCGATGGTTACTGCAGTCTAACTACCTCACTTGCACAATCGTTTCAACTGGCTGAACTACTTGAGGTAATTCATAAAAGCCTCATGTGTATGGCCTAAGAGAGAGAGAATTATTGATATTATACTCGTTTGTATTCCCTATCCAAGTCTGGATTCCTCGTGCCTCTCCCGCACTTACCATCGTAGGAACCACAGTAAACTAACTCCAAAAATAGAAGAAAAAGAGATATCAACGCCTTAGAAATAAGCCACTTCGAGAGGGCAACCTCCAATACATTACATAAATGAACAATTCTTGGATGATACAATTTACAAAACCTCCTTTCTATATATAGGAGTCCATGGGGCCATAATGTAATCCTAGTGGCCACAATGTAATCCTAGCCGACCTAACAATAATAATTTAAGGGCACAATAATAACAAAATGGGGGTTACAAGGGTACAATAATAACAATAAGGGGTTTACACTAACAATAATAAGGGGCTATACTAGTGATATAGGGACCTAACATGCCCCTCTCCTTCAAAAAAGTGTTGTCCCCAACACTTGAGTAGCTCCGGGTGCTTCTGTATAAAATTCTCATCCTCCCATGTAGAATCTTCAGTGGGTAAGTTCTTCCACTTGATGAGATACTCTGAAATTGATCGATTCCGTAGCTGTCGAGTTCTTGTTTCCATGACTGCTTTAGATTCCAATATGATTTTTCCTTCCTCATCAAGTTTTGGCAATATTGTTTGAACCGGAAGATTTTCACCTATAACCTTCTTTAAGCATGAAACATGGAAAACTGGATGTACTCGCGAAGAAGCAGGAAGCTCCAATTTGTATGCCATAGTACCAATCCTTTGCAACACCTTGTAAGGACCATAGTACTTTGGCGATAATTTATTATCCTTCTTTGCTTGCTTGAGGGACATTTGTTTGTATGGTTGTAGCCGTAAAAATACTCAATCTCCTACATCAAAACTTCTCTCGCTACGATGTTGATCTGCCTGTTGTTTCATTCGATTTTGTGCCAAATTCAGGTTATCCTTTAAGAGTTGGAGAACTTCTTGCTGATGCTCGATGTGATCTTCCACTGCTTGAACCTTCGAATTTTCCCTTAAAGATGATGTGATGGATGGTGGATGATATCCATAAAGTGCCATAAAAGGGGTCATTTTTGCTGCAGTATGGAAGGAAGTGTTATACCACCATTCAACAAGAGGTAACCACTTGACCCAATGTTGATATCCAAGAAACTACAGGCCGTGTACTTGCGACCACTTTTGACGGCACTCCAATCCAATCTCCAGAGAGAGATTTATTGAACTTTTCCCACGATCACCTCTTTGAGATGCAATTCAGGAGCTTGAAAAAGCACTACCTTCCACATATCATATCTCCAAAAATATTACGAACCAATATCTGAAATTTTTAGACAATCTTCCTTAGGATTTCAGCTTCGCACCCTAAAAATTTCAGCTTCTGAAACTTCGTAGAAAAAAAGTTATAGCGAAAATTCCACGATGACCTGTTTGGAGCAGCAAAACCCTAGAATCCCAAAGCTCTGATACCAAATGTTGTGTAACCAACTCCAAAAATAGAAGAAAAGAGATATCAACGCCTTATAGGGAAATAAGCTTTACTTCGAGGGGGCAACGTAATACATTACATAAATGAACAATTTCTTGGATGATACAATTCACAAAACCTTTTCATATATAGGAGTCCAGTGGGGCCACAATGATCAGTGGGCCACAATGTAATCTCACCGACCTAACAATAATAATTTAAGGGAAATAAATAACAACAAAATGAAGCAAGGCACAACAATAACAATAAGGGGTTTACACTGTAACAATAATAAGGGGCTATACTATGATATAAAATCCTAACAAAACCCTGTTTCTGAGACACATCCTTTATATGTTATCTTCGTATGGCCCGCCTTGAAGGAGTTTTTAGCGAGGCAAGGGTCAATGATTCCATTTACTTCGTCTTCATGGTTGCCTTGAAGGATCAGTGATCTTCCACTGATTACTTTTGTACGTACTATTTATAATACAGAAGTATCATGCTGTTCCCGAAATAAACGTGTTAGTGTATGCTTTAATGTATGAAGAATATTTGTTATACAAGCATTCATTATGATTTATTTAATGCTTTATATGAATCTCACTAACATATAGAGTAGATATATGCTGTACAACTTGTCCTTTGTGCTGGTTTCTTCTTGTATTTCAAGTTAAGGAGGAAGGATGGTTGCAGGGAGTTTGGACTCCACGTGGATCTACTTCAAACGTAGGACCAACAGGTAAACCTCTCATTCTGCTCTATTTAGTTTTTATGAATGTGCATGATTGTGTGAGTCTCTGTTAAGTAGTACGCCCCTGCTCTGTGGAGGTTGAATCCCAACCAACCTCTAGGGTGTTAATTCCCCGAAATAGAACTGGCGACTCCGCTGGGGATCACATTCTTGTGATTCTCCTGTTGGGTTGTTTCAGCTGTTTGGTAGGTTGCCAACAGTTTTTTCTGTCTTTTGCAGTCCAGTTTGTTTTCTTGCAGTCAGTCTGAAGTCTTGGTATCTTTTCCAGGCTTGTTCTTTTGTTTTTTTTCAATATTTACCTTTGCATACGCTTCTTCTTTTGCACACAGTCGCGTATACACGCGAGTTTGTCTGAAGGAAACCGCGTATACGCGAGTTTCCCTTAGAACAGACGCGTATACACGCTGGTTGCACAGCTGTGAAGCCGCGTATACCTAGGAAGATTTTGAATTTTTAGGATTCTGGAGTTTTTGGTCCTTTCTGGCTGTGGAGGCCTGTGTCTGCAGAGTCTCTGTACTTACTGGAGTGTGAAGGAAGTGGTTTCATGTCTTTTCTCTCTTTCGTTTGAGTGGAAACTAGTCTTTTGGCAAAAGTTTTGTTTCTGGTGCTGGCACTTCTGGATTGAGTTCCAAGATCGCTTTCTGAGCATTCTTGGCTGTTCTGCTTTATCAGAACAGAGAGCTTCTGCTCACTGACTTGCTCCTATCTTTGTGTTGTGCTTTGCCTTGCGATTTTTGCTTCATTTTTGATTGGTTTTCTTGAGTTCCATAGGCTAGGGTTTTGTTGCAATTTTCGAAGAACTTTTCTTGCTTCTTTGGAGTCTTTATTTGCAACGAGTTTGCACTATTTGTCTAGGCTGATTGGCTGAGTTTTGGTCTTCTCTTGCTCTTATTGATCTTGCTATTTTTAGCCTTATAAGGTTTGGGAGCATTCTTGAAGTTAGTGCTTGAAATTCGGTCTTATTTGGTTTGGATTTTGATAGTTCGTGCTTGGTCTTTTCGAGCTCTTTTCCTATAAAACTAAAAATCCCAAAAACCATTTGTTTTGCTTTTTGTTTTTGCATTTCAAAAACTCAAAAAACATTGTCTCTTGTTTGTGTTT